>QKWP01000132.1:289409-345457 GCA_003550325.1 Gigaspora rosea | reverse complement strand
CGCTATACCTATAAATAAAAAAAAAATAAAAAGTAAAGAAGTCCAATTTTTTCTAGGTCACCTAGGGCACCTAGGGCAAAGTGTTTAGAAACCGTTCTAGAGATCTAATAAAGTTAATTTGCTATTTTGCTTCTGCCTCTAGAAGTTAAAAACTTTCTAGGACAGATTTTTCTAGGGCAGATTTTTCTAAGGCATTTAGTTTCTTCTTATGATAATATATTTTCGAATGATACTTATCTACATGTAAATTACACAATCCATGCATCGACGCAGTGGGTTTTACACACCGTTTGCAAGGGTTTCGCTGACGTCTTTTCCAATGGATTTTGTATCCTTCTTGCCGATTACAAACCCGCCCACATATGTTCCCTTTATTAGAAAGATATTGGCAGATAAATTCGCCTCTCATTGGATATCTCTTAAATTTCTATAATTATTTTTTATTTAAACTTTTTTCCCAGGACTATATATCCCGAGTTTAGGATATAGTATACCTTTCAAAAGTTATCTAAAAATACCATGACCCATTCCGAGCTTTCAGAGTTTTTGGACGGCCCCACCCCATATTATTGTGGGTTAAGAGCTTCTGATATAGGTGAATGCTTATATAAAATTCGTGATAATAGTGTTAGACCAAGGAATTTTCTAGGCACAGACAATGAGGATAGTATCGTAGCCTTACTCTCAGACCGTGTAGGCCATTCATTGTATGAATTTATTGGTGGCGATGAGCCACTTCGTCCTATCATAGATTTTGATTTGCCAATAGAAATACTAAATGCTATCACTCCTAAAGTTTCGCGTAAAGAAGTCTGTAAAGCTATTCAAATAGCCTTTAGAGATGTTTGTCTGGAAATACATCCGGAGTGGGATAAAAAAAGTATAACCGTCGCTAGTAGTAGTGATGCAAAAAAAATATCTCTCCACATCTCTACTACTGGTATGAGGCTTAAAAACATTGCTCAGGTCGCAGTATTTACTGAACTTGTTCGCAAAAAACTCCAGGTAGGATTACAGGAGAAAAGTATTATTGATAATATCGCAAATAAAAGGTCTTTCTTCTTGCGGATACTTGGATCACCCAAGTATAAGGAAGAAACGAAAGAACACATTCGTGTAAAAAGAGCTGTCTATCCAAAAAATGGAACTATCTTTGACTTCATGATCCGCCCACCCAGTGATGAATCAGAAGTCATTGACAGTCCTCTATTATGTGTCCCGGAAGTGGAAAGATGCCAGAAAAGAAATAATGATACAGATGGCGAGAGCGCTCAGGCTGAATTTGATTTTGTGGAAACATTACTCAGAGAAAATTATATTGAAGGGTTTACTCTCTCATTCCCTTCAGATAATACTCCTGATTTGTTCCCTCTATCACGCAACTCTCCATCACACTGCCTAATATGTGATCGGGAGCATACAAATGAAAATGCATATATCATACGAAATAAAAAATCATACAGATTTTATTGTTATCGCGCCAATCAGGATCGGGAACCTGGAACAAGAAATCCTTCGAAAAAACTTACTATTAGTGAAACTGCCTTGGATCGAGAACAAAAGCTTCCAAGTCCTATAAAATTAAACCAATCCAGAATTACAGATCCCAATGATCGCTTCGTATGGGGTGACCTAATTGATATGTGCTCATTGGGGGAGAAAGTTTCTCGCAACGCTGTATATGAAGCAATCCAAGCAACAATAGCATGTGTCCAGACTGATATAAAATTGTGGGTATTAAAACTTGAGGATTCCAATGGTGGTCTTTTTTTTAAAATGTCACCTAAACTAGATATTGCCAAATATGAAATTAGTTTAGTTGAACTAGGGGGAGAAGCGGTGAAATTGACAAATCTAATAGATCGGGCAGTCACAAAAGGTCTAATTCGATATTGAGGCATTTTCTCCCTTACTCACCACTTCGTTCCACACCGAAAACAAAGTTTTTTAACCACTTCTTGGGCTTCAAAGCTTCTGTTAATGAGATTGATTCCTCTATCATCGATCTGATTATCTGGCATATAGAAAATGTCTGGTGTAGTGGGGATAAAGTTCTTTTAGAATATGTTCTCAATTGGTTCTCATATCTTGTACAGTATCCTGAGAAAAAACCTGGTACAGTCTTAGTATTGCGCTCCCCCCACATTCAGGAAAAAATATTTTAACAGACTTTATAGGAAAGAAAGTATTGGGGCCAGAATTATTCTTCGCAATATCAGATCTTGGAAAAGTATTAGGAAGATTTAATAGCCGTATACAAGCACGAAAACTCATTCTTTTAAATGAAGCTGGGATGGCTTCTGGTGAATGGCATAAGGCAAATGATCACTTAAAATCACTTATTACTGAACCATATATGACGATAGAGTGTAAAGGGCTTAAGCCTAAGACAATTAAGGACTTTGCTGGGTATATGGTTTTAAGCAATCATAATGCACCACTTCGTGTTGAAATAGGTGATGGACGTATTGTATGTCTAGATGTATCACCTTGCTGTAAAGGAAATATAGAATATTTTAAGCGTTTAGGAAAAATTTTAGATAATCCAAAAACACCTAGTATTTTTATGAATTATTTATTAAAACGAGACCTCTCAGATTGGATACCGCAAAATATTCCAAATACAAAAATGAGAGTAGAAACAATGCGAGACCAACTCCCTAATCCCATTCGATTCATTATCAATTATGTTTTCTCATGGACTGAAGGAATGATTGATAAACTGAACTGTGCGGAATTATATCAAGAATATCTTGAATGGTGTGGAAAAAATGGGGAGAAACCATTTAGCAGTGCTATTCTTAGAAAAAAGTTTTCACAAATCGGTATTAATAGAACACGTTTGCAGAATAATGGAAAAAGAGAATACCATTACATTCTTGATCACGCCAAAATCATAGCTAAGCTCCGTGAATCTGGCCTAGGCGATATCGAAGAATTTTCTAATACACTTCAGCCTGACTTACCGGAAAATGAGACAGCAGACATACCAATATTCAATGTGCCAAAGATTATTTCTCCAAAAATAATCCCGCCTCAGGCAGAAAAGAATCTCCCTCCTAGTGATAAGAAAGCAGATAAACAGGACAATGAAGCCCAAGCTTTATTCGACTATGTGGAAGAAGAAGCCAAAGCACCAGTTGCTTCAACATCTGGGACTTCCAAAACTTCTAAGACGTCTAACCTACCTGAGCCAGAAATCAATGAGTGGTCTCAAAAGAACCAGCTCGAAACTAGCAAGCTTCCTGAATCTATTGAGCCTATCACTCTCCTGGCTAGACAACAGTGCGAAGAGCACCTCAAAAAAAGGGCAATTGAACTTGGTGAGGATCCCGATATATTTGTAACTATCACAGAAAAGGACAGGCTTGACTCCATTGCATTCCGGGATAGAATGGAAACTGACGCTCGGATGTGCGGTTATGCAAAAGAGGTAGAAGAAGACCCTAAAGAATATATGGACATAATAGTATGGGAAAGATTAATAGGAGAAGAAACAATCCGCCGTGACCTTGAAGATAAGGATACCGATGAGAAATGGAAAAAACAATAAGCATACTCCAGGAAAACGGTATGCTTTAGTAAAGAGCGAATTATTATTTTTTTCGAGGTCTGGAGCAGTGATCACTAGTTCGGAAGATTTTTGCTCTCCTTTTCAAAGAAGTATAGCTCTGAGGAAATTTTTCGAATTGAACTTTTTTCTCACAATATATAATCTGAATACCGCAGATTAGTCTAACAATTACTTATATTCTACTTACCACACCATGTCTGCTATTACAACCAAGTTCGTTACAGACCACGAACTCACCAACGAGATGAGTCTCAAAGAGCTTAGCCAAAATGCGCCAGAAATACTTGAGCTCTTAACGGATGATAAAGAGAAAAGGCGTCAGGCTCGTAATCGTCTTCTAAATGGATATAAATTTAGCAAAGAGCAAGTATTTGCATTGATTCCTCTCCAGAGAGTTGGACGATGCAAAAGTCAAGCGCCGGTCCCAGAGGGATCAGGGTTAGAAGCTGAGGAAGTGAATACATGTCAAGTATCCGATAGTACTTGTACTGAGGAGACTATTAAAGAAACGGCTCAGCGTATTGTACGAGATAAACTTAGCGAAAGAGATGTAAAAGCAATATCTAGAACCTTAATTGAAACAGCCTCTGATTCCGTCGTTGCCTTATCACATCTCTCTAGGCTTCGAAGAGAATTGCGAACCCTCAATGTCCCAGAAACAATAATTTCTGCTACATTTAATCCAGAAGTAACCAGATTATCCAATAAAATCCAAAAGGAGCGTAGCAATCAATGCGAAGATGAAGGGATCGATTTTCCAGACCACTTTTCATTAGAATCAGTTACAGAAAGACAAAATTTGTACGATGTATCTAATATATCTGACAAACAGGCCCTAGCTGATGTAATGATCATGCTCTGTATCTGCCCAGCTGAAATTAAAAACTTGCGCATATCTAATGGAGATGTAACTGGGTATGCAAAAAACCGAGGTCAACAGGATATTCCTTGGATGTTTAGATCACTAGAAAAAAATGAGAAGCGAGCAAGGGAATTGCTTACATGGATTCAGAAAGCAATTTCTTCTGGACAGTTAAGAGATCCCGGAAAGCTTGGATCTACGTACTTAAGTACATTTCTGAAAAAGGACGANAGATGCTCCCTAATTACTATAGTCAAGCACCGGTCCCAGAGGGACCAGGGTCGAAAGCTGAAGAAGTAAATATATGTCAAGTATTAGATAGTACTGGTTCCGAGGAGACTATTAAAGAAACGGCTCAGCATATTGTATGAGATAAACTTAGCGAAAGAGATGTAAAAGCAATATCTAGAACCTTAATTGAAACAGCCTCTGATTCCGTCGTTGCCTTATCACATCTCTCTAGGCTTCGAAGAGAATTGCGAACCCTCAATGTCCCAGAAACAATAATTTCTGCTACATTTAATCCAGAAGTAACCAGATTATCCAATAAAATCCAAAAGGAGCGTAGCGATCAACGCGAAGATGAAGGGATCGATTTTCCAGACCACTTTTCATTAGAATCAGTTACAAAAAGGCTAAATTTGTATGATGTATCTAATATACCTGACAAACAGGCCCTAGCTGATATAATGATCATGCTCTGTATCCGCTCAGCTGAAATTAAAAACTTGCGCATATCTAATGGAGGTGTAACTGGGTATGCAAAAAACCGAGGTCAACAGGATATTCCTCGGATGTTTAGATCACTAGAAAAAAATGAAAAGCGAGCAAGGGAATTACTTACATGGATTCAGAAAGCAATTTCTTCTGGACAGTTAAGAGATCCCGGAAAGCTTGGATCTACGTACTTAAGTACATTTCTGAAAAAGGACGAATTTATTCCTGAAACAGAAAGACGCAAACCACTTCTCCCTAGCTCTTTGCACAAATTAGGGGCAGTATTTGCAGTTGTATCAAATGGTGTGAAGAATTTATCGGAGGCTATGACTATTGCCAGTCAAGCTCTTCGACATTCACTAGACAACCACGCGTCTCCAGCACAAAACTATACTATAGTGAATTTCCGCTGGAGAGGACAACCTTATGATCAGGCAAAGGCATTCAAGCTCTCTAATGAAAACTAATCACATATGTAAGTTAGATACTGATTATTAATTTTTATTTTTTCGTTTGAAACATATATATTATATATAAAATAATACGAAAATGACCAGAATAGAAATAACTGAAAAGCATTCATCCAACAACAAGCACGATGCACCTGGCGAGCAGGAAGTTATCAGATATAGAAAGTTAGTAGCTCGGATATTTGGACTAGAAAAGACGGTAAAAAAATTAGAGAGAGATGTGGCATTCCTAGAGACTGAATTAGATGATTTAGATGATTGTGTGGACAAGAGCACTGTGGTTGACTTAATACATGAAATAGTTCCCACGCTCATTAATGAAAAAGGTAAGAGTTCCTCCTATTCATCCGATTTATCTGATTTATCGAAGAATTTGATTCTGTTGAGATAATTGAGGTAAGAGAACAAAAGGCTGTTCCTTATAAGCAACGAAGGAAGGCACAACCAAAAAAGGTTAAGATAAAGAAAGCTATTAGCAGTTTGAAGTAGTGATCGCTAGTTGTCCACTGTTTTCCTAATGCTATTCCCCTTTTTTCTCACAAGCTCGAAAAAAAGGAGTATTTAGCTTCTCTTGTCCCACAGATGAGGGCATGTGATTTAACTGCGTCCTGTGTTATGTAGTGGGTATTTTTGCAAATCTATGGGGAATAGATCAATGAATAATTAATCCGCCAACTAATTTCTGGAACGTTCTGGCATAGTATGCATATTACGAATCTTTAAATTAGCATTATGCAAGTCAATCTGATGTCTCTGATCTTAGAATAGGACAAGAATAGAAATTACGCCAGCGATTTACAGATCTGATCCTACGAAATGTGACGGGCACTATAGCATCATCCATTCTACATGATAAAATTCCATTATGGGTCATTGTGAGGTACGAATAGGCAGTGTTGTACACAGACATTGTCCCGCCGATTTTTCAGGGACGCGGACAGTCCGGGACGGGACGTCCGGGACATGTCCGCAATAATGTCCCAACATGATTATACATGCTGGCAAAACCCGGACAAATTCCAAATAATAAAAAAACAATTGCTATTTATAAAAGATTAAATCAAATAAATAATCTTAATATTTTGTAAATATATTATTTATAACTATAAGAATATATATGATTTGTTTAAATAAAGATTATTAATAAAGTTTTTGAGATATTAGTAATACTAGAATTTGGGATTTGGGATTTGGGATGACGGACAAATCCCAAACTATAGTAAGTCGGGATTTTGCCAACATGTATAAACATGATACATGTGCGCCGGGTAAAACCAATCAAATTGCGGAATTATACGAATTTTATTGGTAGATGATCACGTGTTGAGTCGCAAAATGTCCGGGACAAAAAAAATTCTGGGCGGACATGTCCCGGACGTCCCGTCCCGGACTGTCTGCCGTCTGTGTCCCATGACAACACTGCGAATAGGGGATTAAAATAGCATATAATTACGCAAAAAACGCGTGCGATCCCTCCCTATACTAATTAATTTGTGAATAAATGAATCGCCAAGCCCGAAATTAGTTTTTTTAAAATCTGCAAATTAGGTTTGTTAGTCATGAAGAATGAACTATATAAATAAGCTAAGTATAAGGAATTTTGTTATGAAAACTTATCTCGCATTCGGTATATAAAATTTCTATTATGACAGAACAAAATAACGCCTCCGCAACCCAGGACAAAATATCTGTTACTAATTTTAAAAACCTCGCATTTAATATTCTAAAATATTTCGATGATCCTATTATTAAAAATGAAAAATTCCCAGAACTAGATAAATGCGTATTATGTAATAAAGAAAATTTTTCAAGTCCTATTAAGTCATTCACAACACTAGCTTGCGGTCACGTATTTCATAAAATTTGCATCGATAAAGAAATTTTACTTACCAAAGAAAACGTATGTCCTGTTAAAAACTGCAAAAAAAGTATTGAAATTCTTGATCAGTTTTCTAGACGGGATTCAGAATCAAGCACGGCATCAATTGTTAGAAGAATGGAAAAATATAATATTCGAAGTCCTCAAGAAATTCCAGAAGAAAACATGTCAGATGTAGATAATAGAGAAGGTGAAGATAATCTATTTAAAAGTCCCCACAAAAGATCATTCGTGGATACTTCTAAAAATAAATTACCTAGCAAAAAAGCCAAGAAACAGGTTAAGAGAGAGGATTCTCCTACATTGAAAAAATTAATTCAGGAATTGACTTCACCAACCTATCAACAAGTTGAAGGCCCCATCACTTTGCAGTCAAGTGTCTCTGAGATGGACGTAAGCTCGCTTGATTTTCTCGATTTGTATAATAAGATTGATACTGCCGAAGACAATCTTCAGAGAACCACCCATGATTTGATTCGATGTTATTATAATTTTGGCCAAGCCATTAAGCAGTTGTTCGATCATTTTAGAAAAACTTGTAATGAGGATGTATCTAATGCTCGAGTTAATGATAGAATCAGGGATCAGATTTCTGTACAAGATAAACTTACCGAGACTAACCTTCGAAAAAGAAAGGAAAGGGGTAAAAAGGTTTTCAGACTCTTTAGTAACGTTGGTGGTATAGAAGCAATAGAACGGATAAAGTCTTTTAATGCTACTACAATTTTTAAATCTACCCCCAGATGATGTCGATTTTGTTATTGCCAGATTAAATGAATAAATTGTACCTACTGCTACATGTATTTCGTGTAACTCTTGATAATAAAGACTTCTTTTAGGAAGGCTACGGCCATTTTTGATTTTTTATTTGTAAAGTAGTGTGACATTAATGTCACGGCTCTCAGAGCCAAAATCATAAAGTTTCCGGTTTTCATTCTTCCATGTAAATCGGCATAACCCATATCTCTGTTCCAAAACTTTGCCAGATCTCATTGGTTTAGCTGTGACATTAAATGTCACACTTCTCCCAATAAGATTTCGAATAAAAATCCACATGACTAAAGAGAACCTCGAATAATTAGTTTACGTAACAGTGTTAGAATAACGATATCTGCTTAGGCTTATCATTATGCATAACTTACGTTTGTGGAACGTGTAAAAAGTCATTTTTCGAATTAGTACCCAACCCCGATAATCTCATGACACATATTTTTATATACCGGTATTTTTACCTTATGAGGTTTATGCGTAATTTGTTTGTAAACCACAAACATAAGTGCCACACATTACAGGTTTGTATATATTATTTTTTCTATTAATGAAAGATCAGAATAAGAAAAGGCGAAATTACATTGAAAAGTGGCATATCTTTAGAGGTTGGAAGCACGTATTAATTTCTGGAGTTCTAGTTTTAAACGGCGAAAAAGATTGTCATCTCCAACTATAAAAGGGGGTCGTTTAAAGCAGGGTGCAGTTATATGATTTTGACTTTTTAATTAAAGTTAGGGTAAGGGTTAGCGGCGGTTAGGGTTAGGAATAGTATTATAGTAAAATTGCCTTCCCGACATTTTTTGTTAATGCCCCAAGGTAGGTTTTGACACTCGTTTCTTGTATTTTTGCGTTTTTTCACTTTTTTTCTTCTTTGTTTCTTTGTCGGTTGATCAAAACAAACAAGTTGATTGGCGCCATATCACGTGATTGCACCCTGCTTTAAACGACCCCTATAAAAGGTCATAGATGCGCAATGATGATGTAATGTGGAGATCACTATAAGATCACACGATAAATCCGTTTCACATAAAACTCTCTTTTTCCGGAACGTAACACTATCTTCATCCGAACCTAAACAAAACGTATAAATATCATGTCCGAGTTGTCTTCTCCTACCTCTACCTCTACCTCTACTACTGCAACTGAAGACTCACCCACGTTAGCCCATGTGGTCAAAAGGTGGAAAACAAAAGAGCTCATCGATTTCTTACGGAAAGAAGAAGACCTGGATCTTGAGGAGGATGACTTAGGAATCATTGGCAAAGAAAAAATTAATGGCCGTGCCTTTCTAAAGATTACCGAAGAAAAGCTTCGCAATTATGGAATGCCAGGTGGGCCGGCGTTAAATCTGTCGGACTTCGCTAAGGACCTTAGTAAACGGAAGTTAAGAGCATATTCATCATACAAAAGTCTTAAAGAGGTGTTGAAAAAATACGGACTCGATAGTGATGGTACCGAATCAATTCCACTGTTCAAAATAGGTAAGTCTGTTGTCGAAATCGTGCATACACTATTATTTGCAGGAATAGTCTAATGTTATCTCTTCTCAGCTAAAGTAACCTGCGAAATTCAAGATTCTGATAAGCATTTCGCACATTGCATGGCAGAAATTATGGTCAGGCTGAAAAATTATGGGTCATTGGCTGTGGATAGTTTAGAAGCAATGCGTAATGAATATGTCGTGGCAATTCTCCATACTGCTCTCAATATTGCCAGAGACGATACGCAAAAAAAATTTAACATGAGGCCTCAGTATGAAATTGTTGGAAACGAGAGTACTGGGCGAGTGGATTACGCGATCAAAGTAAGTTTTGTTCCTAAACTATTATACTTCGATTTCCTAAGAGAAACTGATGACTATTTTTCATTACAGGATGCCGAGGACTTGATTTGTATTACAGAGGATAAACAGCACCAGATACCCGTGGGTATGGCCCAAAACATCCGCCAGCTTGAGAGTTCATACGAAACGAACAAGAAAAAACGAAAAGCAAGTGATACGTTCGGGGATAATGATGACTTCGACTATTTGTATGGAGTAGTAACAACTGGAAGGGATTGGTTTTTTTTGTTATATAGTCCGGACGAGATCTTACAAGGTAGTAAATTACCATATACTATCGAATTTACTGAAGATGCTTTGAATGAAGAATCCGAGGAATATCAAACATTGCGCAAAAGTGTAAGAAGGGTATTGGGAGTGGTTGTGGGTATGTTGAAAGATAGGGCGTGTGTAGATAAGTCTGGTGCGAAAAAGAAAGCACGGATAGAGGATTACCGCTCTAGATAGGATCTAGAATAGGTGTGTCATAACTTATTTTTGACAACTGTATTTCTGCATGTACTACGCATTATTTTGTAATAAAGCAATCAGTATGATATGCAAATTGGGCTACTGTGATCATTACATCCAAAAAATCAAAATGCCGATACATTTCATTCATAACACAGTAATATTCACTTTTTTGCATGCAGTTTGGTTATACGTACGATGTCTACTGTATACATATCTCTTTAATGGAAATGTTTTGTGTATCGAGATTAATAAAGCTGGCCCTGGTGGCTCAATTTCTCATAAATAATCAGTTTACTTTTGCGTGTATATTTCGCGAATTTATTTTTTTGTATTTACATTACTCGTGTATGATCGAGATTTTTTGGGTGGAATCGAAATAACGATATAAAAAATAACCAATACTTATTTACACGATCGCGTTAAAATGACGAGGTCACTGGACCCCCCTTCTTTATTTCATAAAAATTGTTGCCCAAACGAACAACAATATAAAATACAAATAAAAAAATTATTCATTTGGAATGTTCCCAGCACCAGCATTTTCTTGAAAGCCGGTTCCCCTGGATTCGTTGAACACCAATTCTAATCGTAGTTTTCCTGCCGTATATAGTTCTGGGCGTCCTGGATTTTCAATAATTTTCTTAAGATCGATTTTACTGTTTGGATCGTTATTAACATTTAAATATGCATCATCTTTTTTATGAACCGACCTATAGTTTTACAAAGCGGTAAAATGAATATATAGTATAAGAAAACAAACCCTGCTTTTTTGTAAAGAATTGGAGAAATTATGCAACTTACAACATAACGGGTTCTTCTATTTTTTTTAGTGTTCCAACACTATAAGGAATTTCATTATTTGCGTTACGAACACCAAGGAAAACATTATCTATCCCAACTACGTAAAAAAGTATTGATGTTACATATTGTCTAATTATAATTTTATCTATAAAAAACCAATAAGATAATTTATTTACCAAGTGTAACTTTAATTTGCCCTTCCATACTTCTTTTCAAGAAAAAGAAAACGTTATTACTCGCCTTATACTCGAAAACCTGCTCATTTTTATACCGTTCAACAACTAGATTTAAAAAAACAGCCAGAAAGTAAATACATGATTAGTAATTACATTACCCAAATCCAACGCCAGTTTTTTCTCCATAAAGCAACTCCGCTCGGCCATAAGCTCCATATACTGAATGTATTATATTATTTTTTAGGTGAAATTAACCCCCTTAGATTCGACGATCGCTTAAGGTGGATTTAGATCTGACGATCTCGAGATGGCGGAGATCTCAAGTTCATACAACATATGAATTTTGATAAAACTACTGATAAAGAACGTTATACTCATTGCCCTTATAGCCTTTTTAAGACCCATTCTTATCGTGGGATCTTAGATAATAAGAAAATGGTCTATAATTCGTAATATTCGTTAATAAAAAATCGACCGTGAGAAATAATTCTGCAGGAGAGTGACACCGCATAAAATTTAATGCAGGCCATTAATTATTAAAGCCGGTCAAGGTCTATCGCTCGTTCAAAGAATATCAAGTGATCGGCTCAATTGGTTCTTCGACGGCCCCTTGATGCCGTAGGAGAATGAATTTAAATTACCGCTACGTGGTTGTGTTAAAATAGCGAACACGTATGTTTACTGAATTTCATGAATACGTATTAGATAACTGCTGTTAAGCCACTGTTGAAGTGCTGTTGCTTTTTTCATAACAAATATATGTAAAATCGCTAAGCCATTGTTGAAGTGCTGTCGAAGTACTGTTGGAATACGTAGGCAAAATATCAAATTAAGATCGCTATGCTAAATTTGTATATAGACAAATGTTTATTGAATTTCGAATATTCAGTCCTGCCTTCTCACAATTCTTGCTCGAAGCCAGAGAGTAGATGAATACTATATATACTTGTATCTGGTAACTTATTTTCTGGCTTCGAGTGATGCAATCACGAGAAGGCAGTATAAATCATATGTTGATCGAACTTCCAATATCTAATATGTAGAACATCGAAAATTCGACAGTGCCGGATGTACAAATATTTGTAGATTAAGTAAACCGCCCCTTAAAAAACAAACATAATATTTATCTAAAAAAAGGATAATCGAGGCTATTAGTTGCAAATACGTATAACAAGCTACATAACAATAAGCAACTTGAAACATTCCTTGCGCTCTACATGCATGAGGCTCAAATAAGTACGTATATAAAATCTTTTTTTTCGTTTTCTATCTGAAATTTTTTTACCTTTTTTCACTAGGTTGTTTTTGTGTCGATAAGATGATTGCTGGAACTATTTGTACGGGTATGCTTAGTCAAGCAAAAAATTTTTTTCATTAAGAATGAAAAATAGGGCCTCTGATTATGCACGTTGTGAGACTCAACGGGCTCATAATTACCTTAGGTAGCCCAGTACTTAGGTGAAGGTGATCGTCTGGTCCGCAAAAATATTCAATATATCCATCTTTTATAATATAGTCTTCTTACGCTTATAATTATTGAGGGCGTGATCATCATTCTTTTACATGGGGCGTATGCAAGGAGAGGAAGGTCCAACAGACTTCCCGGGTTTTAAACCACCAGGCTACACCATGTGAATGATATGAATGTATCCACCTTGCTTTTTTGACATTATACTTCTTCCCTGATAGTCACGCAAAAAATTTCGTCTATAATTTTAGACGATAGGGCCTCTGACTTCGTATATTTATTTTCCGTTATATTATTATAAAACACTGTTTAGAGGGCGTGATCGTCAACTATCATTGTCTTGTTGTAAGGAGAGGAAGACCGAACGAGCTTCCCGTGGTTAGTCCACCAAACTACAAGATAAGAAATAGTTTGAATGTACCCACCTCAAAATTTACATAAGTATATAATCTATTGCGATATTATCATTTACAATCTAATCTGAAAATTTTTAAGTCACGCTGGATGAATCGGGTAAATAATGTTTTTTTTTTCTTGTACGAAATTATATTGCGTCGATAGATCGACCGCCCAGGTTACTTGTTACGGGTATATATAGTTATGCAAAAAATTTTGCTTGAGTTTTCATCTCTTGACGATAGGGCCTCTAACTATGTGTATTGTGTATTCGAAAGGGCATAATCATCATAGCTAGTGGCCCAGTACTTTGACTTGGGTGGTTCTTCAGTCCGCAAAAAAATCAATTGGATGATTAGCCGGATAGCGTAAAATATAATTTTAATCTTATTTCTTAATTTTTTATATGGGATACTACTCAACTATAACAACTTGCATAAGTGAAACCTTTCTAGATTTCTTCAGGTAAGAAGCATATTTATTAGGTCATTTATATGCAGATTTCTAAAAGTTATGATAGTTGTCCACCGCTTTCCTAATGCTATTCTTGAGATCACAATTGAGATATATTTTTATATTAATATTTTTTTACTTGCATATGCAAGAAAGTGTAGATGTGAAATAAAAATGAATCGGATATTTATTATACTATACTTATTACAAACTGCTATAAGACATTGAAATTGCTGTAAATCGACAAAATCAGTGAAATTGCTACGTATACGTATTATCACTATACCCGCAAAATGGTTAAAACTAACTACTATAATGGTTTGAATCCTGCCGTATCACAGGCATTAATCAATCTGCAATATAGGTATAGTGATGAAACACCAGAAATGTGGTGTTCTCGTATTCGTTATCCATTTAGGACACTTCTAGAAAACAACCCGAAATACTTCTCCAAGAATGGATTTATCCAAATGGTTGAAAGGGTATATATAGATTGGGAATTTAAAGCTGAGAGATGCTCATTTAATATTTATTGCACTGTATGCGACACCTTGGTGTTTATCCGTGAAAATATTATCGAATGTGCCAATCATCACCTGAATGAATGCATTGCTAAAACAGCTAAAAGGCATTTTGCACATTCTAATCCTATTCAGAAAAAAGGAGGAAGAAACGTGTCATCGCTTAGTTCTGATGAGGTTGATGAGATTTTTATGAATTATTCTATATATCCACAGCATGGTTATTGTGTATATAATACGGAGAATGAATTTAGGGAGAAAATTGCTTATGCCTTATTTAATGGTGCAAAAATTATCCAACGGGCTTGGAGAGCTTTCAAGTTGAGACCCGAAACATGGGCAAAACGAGTTTGGAATATGGTAAGAAATGATGGTACTCCCGACAAGAAGAAGTTTTTAGGTGTCATTCTTCAGAAAATAAAAAATCCTTATACTCGTCAACAACATGATTTACATAGTGCTAAAATAATTGCTATAATAAACAAAGGATATAATTATCCATTACCAGGAGAGTATAAGGAATATTATCTTCCTAATAACTGGATGGAAAGAAAAAAAGAACAGCTAAACAATTGATTATCTCTTGTATCATATATAGTTGCTTTTATAGAATTACATCGGCACGGCTATAGAATCATTGAATATTCAGGATGGACTTATATGTTAAAGTGGCTATCGAATCCTGAATATTACCATATTAATGAATTCGGCAATGAGAGCATTGTTAAAAGTTCAGAATATGCTCTATATGTGTATAAATTACATGGCAGAACATATCCATCCGATTTGCTAAAAATTTACTATTTCGAAACTAAATATCTTAATATTCTGGAAGAAGAAATTAACATAGATTTCTCAAATCCAAACAATAATTGTGAGTATGTGCGCCAAATTTTCTGGAGCATAGATTCTCCACCGAAGTAGGCATTACATATTTATTATAATAATTTATTTTTTTGTAGAAGTGCAATAACATATATTAATAACTAAACTCTATCCATCTAACGCTAATGGCATGTCCCATCCTAGTCTAATTGCTAAAGGATTGTCTACTGGTTTGGTAAAATCGAAGACCACAAATTCTCGCTCTCGTAAATGTTTATCGATAATTTTGAATGCTTTTTTTGGATTATCCGTATATTGATGTACGACTCTGCTAATGTCGTCTCTAGATCCCGAGCCCCGGAATAAAGCTAAATGCGAAATATTCTCACAAATAATTTTAGGGGTTTGTATATACTTCTGGCTCACATATATGCTTGATACACCTTGATGCCGGCCACTAATAAAATATGGAACAATCCGATCCTGAATTTTCTTTGATTCAGTACAAAGATCCTCGAAGACTACAACCGTATTTCTATCTGGAGAAAATTTAGTTATGTCTGGAATTGCATCTGCTTTTAATGCGCGAAATGTCACGTTTTCCCTATCTGGGCCCTTCGAAAAAATTTCATAACAGTTTTTCACTAATATCCATTTGGGCTCATGAATATGCTTTCCGATTAAGACTAGATCATCATTTTTAACATACCGTTTCACTTTCTTTTCTTTAAACAAACGTTAGATTTTATTTCCAAGAAGATTAAGAATCATATTAGTTTTTCCACTGTCCGATCCACTACAAATTAACAAACGAAAAGGAAACGCAGGACTGGCAGGGTGATTCATATTCTTTGAATTTTTGGTCTCGTTAAGATGGTATATATAATACTCCATTTTTCTCATCTTGATTCAGCTTAGCATGAAATTATTATATCGAAAAAAAACTAAGAATTTTATTGAAATACACACATTTAAAGTTTCAGATTTATTTTACTAACTGGGAATTACTCAAGAACCCTTTCTCGATTAGCATATACCTGATATAGGGGAAAAGGTCACACGTATAAGGCACCGAGATAAGACATATACCTTCTTTTTTACATAGATCTTGCTTTTTTTGATCTCGGGATTTTTGTTCATCCAAATCTATTCTCCCTCTTTTATGAAACATTGGATTAAGACGATAGTGTTGGGGCCCTGGAATTCGAATGCAAGACGTAATTCCTCGTTATACCCATCGAGATGCATCCCATCCAAAAATTTAGGCCTATATGGTGAGAATTTCTTACCTAGTAGATCCTCGAAAATATATCGTACAGTTCTTTCGGTAGTATGGTGACATAAGGGGCACCATTCGAATTTTTCTATAATATATTTTAATGGATACTCCCATTGATGCGCACCATTCTCACAAGACCAGAGATAGATGCCGTGTTTATGTATCTGGCCAGTTTTTTCAAGACAATTTCCACCACGCTTCTTTGCATAGTTTTTAGCTTGATTTAACTCACTATTGGGAGAAGCATAAACGAAATGTACGGATAATATACTTTGAGATGGGTACTCAACCTTTTCTGGATCAGCTATTAACATGAGTTCCTCTCTCACGAATCCCCGCTTTGGTGAAAACTCATCACCCTCGAGATAATATAAGACAGGCTTATTTTTAGAAATCACGATTTTTCGGATCTTATGAATAGAAGGTGAAAATATGGGATCAGTGCTTCTGCGAACTGCTTCCATCCCACCTTCCCATTCAGCATTGGCAAGAAGATAGCGAACAGAATCACCTTTCTTTAATGTTATTTCATCCTTATCAATGAGTCGCCTCAATGATATTGACGGCTTAGATTCGACCTCTTCCAATAAAATAACTTCTGAAGGTGCTAATCCCCATTTTGAAGAACCTGGTTCTCTAATAAGACGTGTGGGATAATTATTTAGGTAACTGATGACTTTCGGCAAATGCCTAACCCATGCTCTTATTAATCTTGGATTGGAAGATATCGACTCAACAGCATACTGAATCTTGTAGAGCATATCTGCTTCCGTCTTATTGAAACGCTCCACCATTCCAAGACATCTATGACTATAAGAACCTATTACTCGAATCGTGACATTGTGCTCTCGCATTAGTCGAGAAGTCTCGCCCATAAATTCGCGACCGCCATCACATTGAAGAAGCTTTGGCCATGTCAATGGGTTATTTCGATCTCCATATATTTTCCTGAATGCTCTAGCAACTTCTGAACTATTCTTAGATGTGAGTGGGACAGAAGCTTTATATCGGGAAGCGCAGTCTATCATATTAAGTACCGCTTTATAGGTTTTACCTCTGTAATGATCATGGGTGAGAAATAATATATCACACTGATGCACACAATTTGGTCATGTTATTTTCCCATAACTGACTCTAGGAATATGTTTGGGTGGAGGCATATAGATTTGGTACGATTGCTGGTGTTCCAGCCAATCTTTTACATCTTTTAAGTGAAATCGGTGCCTCTTTTTTTTACATGCATCACTTGCCTTAAGCACTTTCAGCAAGGATTTAGGATTGGAATAATATCCAGATGGGCAATAATATACATTACGCATTATAAGATTTTTTTCGATTCTCTGGGCCTCATCTGGATCGATATAGATAACTGGTTTTCCCATTACTTTATTTGACAATAGTAAATAAAAAATATGGAGGAATTACAACAGAGTAATCAAGAACTCCACGAGGTAGTATCCCAATTAGCAGAATCAAATAGGAATTTCGAACAACGATTATATACCTTAGAAAGAGTTATTGGTATACAGGAAGAAAGAATTCGATTTCTTGAAGAAGAGTTAAATAACGCTATCGAACTTTCTAAACAAGACAAAGAAGAATTAATAGAAGAAATTTCAAAATTAAAACGAATTGTCCGACAGCTTGAAGAGGAAAATAAAAAAAAAGACAAAGAAATTTCCAATAAAGATAGATTGATATCAGAATTCGATGAGCGTGAGACAAAATTAAAAAACTGAATACGGGAGATATCAAAATCTGCGGGCAATACCCCCAAAGCACAAGATTATACAACCAGATTAGTGGACGAGAATGAACGGCTTAAACGAGAAATAAATACGGTAAAAACTAATCAAATAAATAGGATTAACAAAATAACCCAACAAAAAAACCGTATTACAGACCTGCTTTGTCAAAATTTTGCATTAGCTTTATTAAGATATCGAGATAGATTAGAACTTAGAAATACACAAGAGGCTTTACAAAATGCACAGGCATGGAATTTTGGCGAAAATGAATCTGATTCTGATGAAAATTCTCTAGACTTGCATAATTCTGATAATAATATGGCCACAATAGCCGAGTTGGCTGATGCAATAGACCGATCCCTAAATGATACAACAATATGTAGAACAGTTTTAACAAATCAAATTAAAAGATCAACAAGATCAATCTGACGTAAATACACTAACCTGCAACAAGAACTGGTGAATGAATGATGGAACCGTGATATATATAGGCAGGAGCGTGATCAAGCGGTGCAAGAGCGTGATCAGTTACGGACCAATGCTCAGAATCAAGTAAACAGAATGATAAATAATATAGCAAGAAAGCAAACCCATATTGGTGAATTGCTAGGAGAAAAGCTAGCCCTTCAGCTAATATATCGAAGGTGCAAAGCTGAGGTTGACTTGGCAGAATTCAATCGAGCCTGGGTATTTAATCGGTATCAAAAATGGAAGGCTCGGGAAATTAATTCTCGCCAGAATATTTTAAATTTAAATCAACAAATTTTTGCGCTACAGAATAACCCACCTAATATACAACGAATAGGAATGGTTGGATTTGGACCCCCGATATTTTATGGACGTCCTGGAGAAGATCCAGAAGACTTCCTTAGAGATTTTCAGAGATATGTAGTAGCTAGTCGAATAAATGTAGCTCCTGGAGCGGGCCAGGCAGCCAGAAGAGAAGAGGCTTTTAGGTTTATTAATATCGTGTCTTGAAAGTGATGCTAAAAGATGGTATGAAACCTGCATTAATGGTAAAAATTGGAAGTGTAATAATCTTTCGGACAATCTAGGTGTGGCAAACTTGAATACGGTTCGTGGAATAGGCGCTGGGAATGGAGGTAATCAAATTGGTGGTTTGAACACTGCAGGAGAATTTCGCAATGCATGTGCTGCGACTCCCGCTCCAATTCTGCCAATTTCTGTGGGAACCTACAAATAATGCTGTAGTAGCCCTGAATACGGCTGGTGGTTTTCCCGCTATTACAATTGCTCCTGGAATCAAACTTGGCCAGCTTATTTTCTTACTCAGAACTGCCTATACAACCATCGAACATTTAAAACAAATAGCAGTTTTTGGTAAACTTATGCAAGGAAATATGGGCATTGAAGAGTTCTTTGCTAAAATCAAAAAGGTTGGTAAAATAGCTAGAATGGCTCCCGAACAACAAAGAGAGCAATTCATTCGTGGCTTAAATCCTATGAATCAGTATAATATTCGAATGATGGCTAAGTTTAATGATATGCAAGATAATATTACAGAAGCCTTAGCTGAAGCAGAAAAATTTACATTATCTCAAAAGAGTGTGCCATCTTCTTTTCCAATTTTTCCGACAGCCAACCCTTATGCAAATACTAACAAATCAGGAATGACTAAAACTGAAATCGTAGATTTGATAAAAACCGCAATGGCATCCTCCGAGTCTCAAACGGCTCAACAAAATGCTGATTTGCAGTCTACCATTAAATCCTTGCAAGAGACTATGTCTTGAGCGACTAAAACTCTAGATAATAGTAAAAAATCATCTAAAAAGAGAGCGGAAGATACTGCGTTAATCGCTTTTTGAGTGACTTACTAAGAAAAAATCAAGGTAAACACCCTGCTAATGAATATGATCATGATCCTATAGAAGATATTTCAGATAGTTTAGCAGGATTAACATTAAATAGTGTCATAAAAACTGCTGTTAAACGTGCTGTTAAGAAATCAACAGGTCACAAATGCTCTACCTGTGGAAGATCTGGACATAATTCCCGAAACTGCTCTCGAAAGAAAAAGAAAAGCAGGAAGTCTAAAAAGGGTAAAGTTAATCTTGCTACTGTAGATCCAGATTCAGGTTCAAGTTCTTCCTCCGATACTTCTTCTAGTGATAGTTCTGACTCTGATACAAGTTCAGAGGATTCTTCTGATTCTGGAGGTGATATCACCGTTAACATAGCTAAGTCAAAAAAAAATGAAGCAAGACTCTAGTTCCAAGAAATCGTCTCTTAAAAAGATATCTAAAACTTCATTGGAGGAAACTATTTGTAAAGTCCTCCAAAGTGAACTTAAATTAATTTTTCCTGATCATTTTTCCCAAGACTCTATTAAAGCTAATATACCAAATCAAGCGCCTCTAATTCAGGAAAAGATAGAATCTCAAAGCAATACTTCTCCAATTACCGAGGTTGTATCACTAGATCCAGATAAGGAAGGAGATTTGGATGGTCTGATGGAGATTGATTTCGTTAAGAAGAAGGGGCCGAAAACAAGTGTTGCGACCGTAAAGTGTAAAATCAAGCGTTTAAAGATTCCAGCTATGACAGTCGACTCTGGGGCTGAGCCTCTCATTATAACAGAAAATATTGTTGAACGTGTAGGGGCTAAAATTGATAAATCCAAAACACACGATCTTAGTGGTATTGCCACTGTTCCGGTTGAATCTGTTGGGGTTGTTTACAAATTACCCATTACTCTAGCCCCAGGCTGTACTATCCATGAAGATTTTATTGTTGTGAAATATCAGAAGCCGACGTTAATATTTTCTAATCAGCTTTTGAAAAAATACAATTGCGCATTGGATTGGAAAACCAATGAGCTAAAAATTCCTCTTAATGGAAAAGATTATATTATTCCAGTCACTATGCATAAAGTCAAGAACAAGCTTGAGGTAAATTGCGCAAACATAACTCCGGATTGTGACGATTTCTCGACTTAGGATAACATATCACAGGACTCACAGGAGTTGAGTAGGTATGATGATGTATTAAAAAAAAACGCATGAGCTATGAAGAGCTTGAAAAAATGCTATATACCACTCTCAAGTATAATGCAGAAATCAATGAGTATTGTGGAAGACTACAGTCATTCTATAATAGGAAATAGGAAAGTTATTTTTCTAATATATTCTTCGCATTCGCTATATTTTTTTTGCTCCTTTCAACCATCTTCTTATACAATGTATCCAATTTCTCTTTATTTGTATCCTTCTTTGAGGTCTGGATTGATTGGACCTGATCAGTAGATAGAGAAATCTGAACGGGTTTAGACCTTATTTTCTTTCCTCCAGTTTTTTTTACCTTACTGCCTTCCAAAACTTCAGATGAACTAGACTCAGTTTCTGTATCGCATACCACATTTTCTGATGCTGTGATTGCGGGCAACACCTCCGACCAAGATGGAATAGCCCCTTGCTGGAGGCGTTCTTTATTATCCCATATTTCATAAACACGTTTAGGTCCGATATGGAATTTATTTGCCATTTTTTTTGATGCATTGGGTATTCTACCTCTGGATTCTCTAATTTCTTTGATAGCATCATCCGATAATAGGGTTGCCTTAGCATCATAATATGTATCATGGATACGGGCTACCATCTTTACTTGATTTTATATACTAGAAAAAAATATTAATGCTCTTCAATAAAATATTAATGCGTATCAATGTGTGCATATCAATACTCTTCAATATGCATTAATATTTTTTCGGTGTATATTGATACTCTTCAATGTGTATAGATATATTTCAATCCCCACCAATGCATATTAATATATTTCAATGCCCACCAATGCATATTAATATGTTATTTACAGAAAAAAATAAAATTTCCAGAACTGTATGGTCTCAGAAAATTGCAACATATTTTTTTTTCCTACTATGACAAGATTATGTCTAATGTGCATACATTGAAAGATATAAAAGATAGAGGACACCGGCTGGGTAGTGTATATGAGCAAGAGCTCGAACAAAAATTAAGATCCGTTACCGAATTCAACTCTGAAATTAATGATCTCGGCGAAAAGCTGGTAGATAAGTACAATGAGCGAGAAAAGGAGTTTTAGCGGACCTTTGCTGATATTGGAAATAAGATTGATCAGGTGAATGAATCCACTACTAAGGTTAGATCCCAACTTATTTCTGAACGGAAGTCTCATTCTGAGAGTCAACGTGAGCTCGAAGCGGAAATAAAATCGCTCAAATCAAATATTAAAACACTAAAGAGAGAGGTGACTTTGGCACAGAAAGCTTCGTCTGTTGACAAGGCCACGATTCTTTCTCTTGAAACTAAGGTAGGTGAATTGGAAGCTAAATTGGAGAACAAGGAGCTAGATCGGGTGTCCTATGATTCTCTCAGGCTTGAATTGGAACGAGTGAAAGAGGACCTTAATTCAAAAGAATATACAATAGAATGTATGGAAAAAGGGATAGAAGCAACACATAGGATAACTAGTCAGGAAATAGATACTTTGTCTTCGGCACGATTAAATTTAATAAAGGAAAATTCTCATCTCCGAGAGATAATCTCAAAAAAAGATAATGAAATAACAGATTTCTCTAATCCCCCACCCCCCTCTATGAACGATTCATTGCAACTTGATCCTGAAGGGACCCTTTCCACTCTTAATCCTTCGTCCCAAATAATTCCTGTAGGCGGTGCAGAAGTGGTGCCATCACCCCAAGTAATGCCCTTAATACCAGCTATCCCTGTCGTTAAAAGTTCCTTAATGTCACCAATGATAGCATATTCCATACTTATCTTATTTCTTATTGCAGTTATATGGTTTGTATTTGGAAAAAAAATATGGGATTCGTGGAAAAAAAGTGACCGATACATTCAGACTAACGATTTACATCTCCGGGCATATCCGAGGCCGGGCTATATGATCGGTGTCCGGAAGAGGTCATCTCGTGACCAGATCTAATATAGAAATTGGAGTTAGCTGGTATTATTGCATGAAAAAAATATAAATAATATTGTGAGTATTCTTAGCTGAAATTGCTACATCCCGCTAAGAGTGGTTAGAAAGTTTATTGTAAGCCTTTTATATATTTTTTAAGCCATTTTATAGCCTCGTTCTGGGAGTATTTGTCGATCAGCTTTTCTTTCTCGTCTGAATCTTTGAGTTGCATAATTTTATGTGAAGGAGGTGGTAAGTACCTATCATCCTCATTGATAAAGCGTGCACACATTCCAACCGTAGTGCCTAAATAATAATTGATATCTATTTCCATGTTTTGCTCTTTTGTGATGTCTGCATACTCCATAAAATTGCCAACTCTATGTGGCTCCTTTCTACCTTCTTTATTGTAGAGAGGTGGGCCTTTTACAACAACGTAGCTAAACCGTTCGCCAGGATCAGGAATCTTCTCATTTTTTTCCCCCCATATGCTCCATAAAGCGATTGTTACAAAGATTTTGTTTCTTAGGCTTCCATGTTCCCATTACGATAAATTCATTGAAATCTCATTCCTTGTTCCGTGCTTCTCTAAGGGTATCTTCAACAATTTTGTGAATTGAGCGCGTATTATTTATATCCAAAGCCTCCCTCATAATCCTCTCTCCAATAAATTTAAGAAGCTGGGATTTACCTTGCTTTACAGTTTCTATCTCTTTCATGAAAAGTTTTTTCAGCTTAAAGTTTACTACATCTTCATGCCCAACCCCAAAGTACTTCTTTTTACCGGTAAAACAGACGGGAAATAATACCTCTTCGTATGCCATCTTTAGATAAAACGTCCCACTTTTTATCCTAAGATAAGCATTTACTTGATCACGCAACTTTTTCATCACATTCATAGTAATTTTGACCATTTCAGTCCAGTACGCTTCTTTGGAAAGTTCTTTTCTGGAGAAGGCTTCATCGCATTTCTCATAATACCTATCCGGGCAGGTAAGATACAAAGAATCGGTATCCCCGTATTTTATCACAAACCCTTTCTTTGATACAAATTCAGCAACAAGATTAAGGTTGTATTTTCCTGCTGTAGTAGTTCCATAGGCTAATTCGCAAAGAAAGATTGGAGATAGTAAGTTTCCAGCTTCCCCATAAAAAGTGTTCATGTATACCTTCAAAGCTTTTTGCTTCGAATCCCAATAATTGTAATCGAAGCATACGAATGAGTATTCTAAATTTAAGCTTTCCGGAATCCTTTTGCCTCTTTCTTTAGCTAAACTTATCATTTTCCCAAGATGTTGCTTTTTCTTTCCTAGTATGGCTAGACGCGCTTTAAGCTCCACCCTCTTGTTGAATAAATCCTCTAATACAGCCGGATATAGGCCTTTCTTTTCCGTTTGGTTATCATGACGTACGCACCAAGCTTGGATGATGTGATCAGGGTTGGGCAACTGTACAATTGGACAATTGGAATTTTGTCTAGTGTCCAGTGTCCTAATTGTCCAGTAAAAAGCAATGGATTAAGAAAAATAATCACTGGACAACAAAAATTAAAAAAATTATAATTTTTAAAATTTTAAACAAAAATAATAGATAATTAACCAATTCTGTTAAAATCGATAACTTGAAAAAATTAATTTATTAAGCCTGTTACTGTTATATAATATAATATTTATAATGTTTTCAAGCCTGATATCTCTCAAAACCTGCTTACCATGCATATTGCTTTGGGAGGTTAACATCATTTGAAATACTATCATTTACAATTGCAAGCAAATTGGTTGCATATAGATATACTACATTTTTAAGAATTAGCTAGAGCAATCCTCTGGGAGTACTAATTATCTGACCAGATATGTTGTGCTTTGACTAATTTATTTATTTATTGAATTTTTTTATAAATATGTCACTGGACACTGGACATGCACTGGACATTATACTGGACAATTTGAAAACGTCCAGTGTCCAGTAAAAAAGCACTGGATATACAGCTTGCCCAACCCTGGATGTGATTATTAAACGAAAACTCAATCTTATGCAAGTTATTTCCATTATTTTGCACAATATCAGCATCCTTTGGATTAAATATAAATTTTTCTGGGGAGAGGTTATATGCCATAATAATGCTGGGATATAATGAAGCAAAATCCAATCCCGTTACAGGTCTTCTCGTTTCAATCCCTTTTTTAGGCGGAAATACGTACGCGCCAGGATATTTCCCTTTTTCTATGTTTTCACAAACCCTTGTACTAATTACCATATCTCGTTTGATAGCACATGCGCCAAGAAGGTTCCATACCTTCATTCCGTTTGCGCGATAGTGTGTGTCGAAAAGAGAAACGTAAGCTATAGAGGCAACTTCTCTATAATCATTTATTATACTTTGGTTTACCAAAAGCTCCTGACAGCGCAGTGCGTCTATAATACAGTAATGTGCCACTTCACGCATATTTCTTGCGGTTGACGAGGAGGAGCTTTTTTTTGCCTCTGAATAAATTTTTCACATTTTATTATATGGCATGTCGGCCTTAGTGTCAAGACTGCACTTTTGTAAGAAGAATTTAAATGAGCCTTCCTTTTCGACTTCAGAACGGGGGAAACGTTTTTGAGGCACACGCGGACATCGATTGGTATACAACCTGGCAGTTTAAGGAAGCTAGAAGTAAAATTCTCTTCCGCACTAATTTTGATCTTAATCGTACCGCCCATATATTCTTTCTCCTCCAGATCTTCCTCGCCTTCCTCAGGAGGCTTAACAGCATTCTTTGCCTTAAAAACATTTTCAGATTTCGCTCCTATCTTTCCGCGATATTTCCACTTTAGGATTTCTTCCTTTGTTTCAAACTTTTCTGTCATTCGCTCGCACATCCATTCAAGTATGTCGAGTTGATATGCTCTCTCCATGATAAAACACCAATCATAGTTAGAATCATTAAACCCAGCTTGGATATCAGGTGCAAATGCTCACCAGCAGAGGGCAAACGCTTTCAGCAAATTTTCTTGGTTTTCACAAATGATTGTAGTCCAGCATGGATCTGGTTCTGTCTCAACATCAACAAGACATATTTGCTTTAGTGGTTTTGGATCATCTTTCCAATGCAATGTCATGCAAATCATAAAAACATTATGATTTAGATCAAGGACTTCAGAAATTCACCCAACTATTGTGATTGCGTCTCTATATCCCACATGAGGACAAGAGTACGATCCCGTAAGAGAGCTGTAATAGGAAATCGATCACTTATTGTTGTAAAATCCTCTAGCGGACAGAAATCTTTTATAGAGACATAGAATTCATGCGGACAGAGCGGGCTGGTCCGTTTGCCTTTTTTGCATATATATTTGTTTATTGTAGACCACCCAGAGAGTTGGATTCCGTTTTCTCGAGCCACCTTTCGGTGGAATGAGTATAAATCATCTGAAGCAGTTTCAAAATTATTATCTTGAACAGCTTTGATGGCTCTCTTTCTTTCTCCAGTACCATTTGTATAAATTCGTAAATATATTTTTTTTTCCCTATAGTATCCACGAAAAGGAAAGGCCTTAATATGCTCTACTGAAAAGGTTTTCACACTAGTGGATAAAATATCTCTTATTTTTGTTTCACATTCATTGGGAGATTCGCCATCTGGCACAAGAATATCAAAGAATACTCGAATGCCTATAAGAGTTACTAGCGCTTTTTGACCATTAATAAGATGATCATAAAGACGCAATACATAGCGATAAGTTCCATTTATCTTTTCTGTTAACCCTTCATTCTCAATGGCCATAAATGGAATATCACAATTATTTGCTATTTCGTTTTCAAGAATTGCGGACAATCCCTCATCATCATTTTTTCTAACTATTTCATCTAGAGTTGGAAAATTCGTCAAGTACTTTTCACCAGAATAGCGAATCAGTTGGGCTTCCATTTTATCTTTTTCAGCCTTTGGCTGAAAAAGGCGGGGCCGTCCAAAATTCTGAAAGCTCAGAATGGGTCATGGTATTTTTAGATAACTTTTGAAAGGTATACTATATCCTAAACTCGGGATATATAGTCCTGGGAAAAAAGTTTAAATAAAAAATAATTATAGAAATTTAAGAGATATCCAATGAGAGGTGAATTTATCTGCCAATGTCTTTCTAATAAAGGGAACGTATGTGGGCGGGTTTGTAATTGGCAAGAAGGATGCAAAATCCATTGGAAAAGACGTCAGCGAAACCCTTGCAAACGGTGTGGAAAACCCACTGCGTCAATGCATGGATTGTGTAATTTACATGTAGATAAGTATCATTCGAAAATATATTATCATAAGAAGAAACTAAATGCCTTAGAAAAATCTGACCTAGAAAAATCTGCCCTAGAAAGTTTTTAACTTCTAGAGGCAGAAGCAAAATAGCAAATTAACTTTATTAGATCTCTAGAACGGTTTCTCAAACACTCTGCCCTAGGTGCCCTAGGTGACCTAGAAAAAATTGGACTTCTTTACTTTTTATTTTTTTTTTATTTATAGGTATAGCGAAAACATAGTATATATATAGCATATATATAGTATACCGATATATATACCAAAAAGATACCATAGAAAAAATTCATTTTTTTTTCTAGAACTTTATTTTTTACTAGGGCACCTAAGGCATCTAGGGAAGATAATACAGAAACAAGTTAAAATAAAAAAAGAGCACTTTCTCCTATAACAAACTCTGCCTTAGAAAGTGGTCTGGTAAAATTTCTAATATTGTTCTAGGGCAGAACTACAATACGCGCACTTTTTGGTAATCAAATGGGTTGGCCATAGTAATTTTATCTCAACTCTAATTCTCTAACTACTAGGACCTTAAAAGTGACAAGAAAGTATCCAGAACCCAAGTCGCAGTAAATTTGGTTAATTATGGTTAGCACTATTCCATAATTTCGGCCAGAACTTTGAATACAATAACTTGGTACCCAAACCGGCATAAAAGTAATCCCCCCAACGTGTACCATTTAAGGAGTGTGGTGAAATTACATCCTCCGCATATGGTATGTGCAAAAAACATGCAGGGAAGTACCGAAATATGGAATACTATTATCGGCAAAAGCTTGCAAAAATCCAGAATAAATTCTACCAACAAACCATTCCAGAAAACCCGTCCTAGTTTGCTGGGACGAGCTAGGACAGAAGCCTGGACGGAAAAATATAGCTAAACGGTGATATTAAGCTGAATTAAAGAGAATTTGAATAGCCGTCCCAGTTGTCCCAGTTGTCCAAGTAAAATGCGAGATTCTTTATTTTTTTTTTTACTTTTTTTCCTATAAGCATACTAACATATATCATACACGTAGTAGTATATACTATAAACATATAGCATAGGATGAATTACAAATTTTTTTCTAGAATTCTTATTTTTACTAGGGCAACTAGGACAACTAGGACATAGTGTAAAAGAACAAGTTAAATCAAAGAAAGAAGCTCAGAAAACCCGTCCCAGTTCTGTCCCAGTTCTGTCCCAGTTATTAGGACAACTGGGACGGAATTTACTACTATACATCGATCATATCCAACATGTGATTCTAAGGACAGTATTGTTGCATTATATCTCCGATTTACTAACCCATTGAATCACTAGACCAACCCCAAATATTCCTCGAAAGTTGCAAGAAAGTTATAGGAAGGTGATGGGAAAGTGTTGAAGAAGTGCCGGGAACTAAAGGCGCAGTAGATTTAGTTAATTATGACCAGTACTATAGTAAATTCATGCTAAACTTTAGACACAATAACATGGCAACCAAGAAGTGATCTAAAACTGGCGAACTAATAGAGCCTCTTTGGTTCTCTACCAGTCCCCCGCCAGTATCACAATAGTTTTAGTCACTATCGGGTCACTACTATGGTGCCGAGTTGGATTCTCAAAATATGTGTTCTAAAGATCAGCCAGAATTATGCCATAGAGCCAGCCAAAATTAATCACAAATTTACCGCGTTACCTGTCACCTCTTTTTTTACACTATTTCGGTATCTAGAAAGGCAACCGAATAGGCTCAAAAAGGTAAGTACCTCAATATAGAATTAAGTACCCAGACCGGCACAGAGGGCCAGCACCCCCAACATAGAACCAGGTATCCAAACAGGTATAGAAGGCCAGTACCAACAATATAGAATTTGACGTGTAAATGGATTAGGAACAAGAAGAAAATAGCAGGATTTAGATCATATGCTGGTTATAGAATTAAGTACCCAGACCGGCACAGAGGGCCAGCACCCCCAACATAGAACCAGGTATCCAAACAGGTATAGAAGGCCAGTACCAACAATATAGAATTTGACGTTTAAATTGATTAGGAACAAGAAGAAAATAGCAGGATTTAGATCATATGCTGGTAGTTGGATTAAATGGCGGTCGGTAATTAGATTATATAACAATATTTAGATCATATGCTGGTAGTTAGATTAATTAGTGGGTGGTAGTTAGATTATATAACGGTATTTGGATTGTATGATGGAATTTAGAATAAATAGTGGGTGGTAGTTAGATTATATAGTGATAAAAATATAAATATCAGGAATAATTCAAAGAGATAGTTAGAACATAAAACAGATACCCGGTATATAAAAATTTATAGATTAAATAGTGGTTAAGCAGTAATTAGATTACATTATTTAGATTATAGAGTAGTACTCAGATTATATAATGGTATTATATACAGATTATATAGTGACATTTGGATCATATAGTGATATCTAGATTATATAGCGATACTATAATCTAACTTAAGTGGAATACCACTATATAATATAATTATATTATATAGTGGTATTCCACTAAAAAATTTTTATCCAAAATTTTCCAAATATGATATTGTGATTTGATCCGAATTTTTACAAGTCCCTGCATTTGTGTGATTGGCTAATTGATGTAGATCCAAACGTGATTATTAACCAAATCAATTATCGATATGCGAAAATTAACAGTTAACGAAAGCAAAGCATTTTTAATACTAAAGTAATTTTATTTATCTTTCAACCATTAGAATTTACTGAAAACGCGTTACATCTAACAAGTTACTACTCTATAGTCTATACTACTGTAATTACCATCGTATTTATTATACAACATATTAAAGATAATTTCTTTTTGTTTGATATATAATACATATGTGTTAGTTCAGGTAAAATAAACCGTGTTAAGTATTTATATTGCGTAGCCTGTTGAATAAATGTATAAAGTTTTATGTTAGTATAACACTCACGGTTTAATAATTTATAAATCTATTGTTTGGCTTCATAATTTAAACGTAGTAGAAACTCAATAAACTTAGCCAATTACCAAACGCCCTACCTTTGTTCTTATGAAAACTTTCTGGGGAAAGCGATTGAAAACGATTAGAAAAGGTTTTCTACTAGAAACACTCAAAACGAAGAAATTTTTACTTATAAACGGGGTTTAACTTATTATGGCCAGTTTTTAGACTACAATCGTATAATCAAATTTTCAATTGCCCATATAAATAGTTTGTGTAACAATCATTTCGATACGATATGCTTCACAATAGCCAGTGGATAAAAAATCTGTCGCACGAGGATCTACACATTGCGGTCAATATTACAGGTATACACTATCTTATCGCACGGTGTCTGACGTAACAATCCCGTGCCAACAAGTAAATGGGTTGTCACATAAAGACCCGTGCAATAAGTCTTTTAGTTATTGATAACGTTATATGCATTCTTGGTTCATTCGATAAAATCAATAGCTTTGACCATATCGATCAATGTTTTTGCTTATCCCTGTTTCTACAGATATAATCTTCCCTAGTATCATCATAAAAATTTTACTATAACATGAAACTTTTAAATAGAGACTTGGCCGGAAGTTTATAAAATTATTTTTAAATTCCACCCAGTTATTAAAACATATAAAAAATTTTTTTAAAAGTTTCCAAATTTTGACCCGGCCGGGTTATGAAACCAATTAATTAATTTTGCATGACCTTATGATAAAACAATATAATCATTTTTGTTTAATTTTTAATATTTAAGTATTCATGAAACAAGTGTAACTTTGTTACATGCTGTTATTACATGAAATTGAGTTTAATTTATTCACATAATTAGATTCACATCTTTGTAAATCCCACATATTCCATTCACAAAAATCCAATTTAATCGACATAAGTAGTTTTCTAACCGAAAAGATCCAATCCCATATCTTCATCAGATTCTTCTTCGGGCTCCTCTTGTTTTGCTGGTGCAGACTCTTTTGTTTCTGTGGCGGTTTCAGCGACAGGTGCTGCAGCGGCAAAAGCGGATGGATCTGCGAGATATTGTTTAATCTAAAGTAATGTGTTGAGAATGGTTAATGTATGATGAATGTAATAGTGTGAACATTAATAATTATGGTGTGTGCGAATATCGAGATAATTGAATATATATTTTATATATGAATAAAATTAATTAATTACCTTTTCAGAAGCAGCGAAGGTATATTCTGTGGTAACAGAAATAGCTAATAATTTCTTGAACCCATTAATAAGTGAATGGGGAACCGATGCAATGGTAGGATACCCAATTTGCAATGAAATAGCTGCAATCGTCTTGACACCACTTAATAGGTGGTCGATTAAAGTAGATTCCTCGATGTCAAGAACAGAAGGATGGAATGTAGTACCATTATCATAAATTTGTAAGACCGTCAACCCATAAGTGAACGGGGAAATATTTAACATGTTCAATAAAGTAGCTTCAGAAGCACCAACTTTAGCACCTGCCTTCACCAAATGCATTTGATTGATGATTTCAATTGTACCACGAGCGATTTTGGTAGGAACACCAAGAGCTTGGAAGAATGAAGTTTTTCCGGGTTCCATACCAGTGTTACCTGCTGGAACGAACACATCGACTGGAGCGACGGCACCGGCCTTAGCAGGTGCTCGAACCTTTAAATATATGATTACTTAGAATCATTAAATTTTTTTTTTTTTCCAAATTCATAAAATAATTTTCCATACGTACCCTGTTCGACAAAATCGAGTCTCTTGTTTCCTTCAAATCGCCTTTAGTAAATACAAATCCTATGTTACCTTTCACATGAGGTAAAAGCCTTTCATATTGAGGATTATCATTGACCAAAATTTTTAATGCTCTCCTGACCATAGTATTTTTTCCCATCAATACAACTGCATTTCCGCGAAGTGCATGACGGATTTGGTGCATTTGATTTGAGCCGACATTGTCAACATTTACGATGAAAATGGATGGGTACTCTTCCAATAAACTTTTGAGCTTTTCGAAATATTCGGCTTTTTTGGTGCGAGTGTCTCCCTTTGACATCTTAACGGTGGAAAAAAAAACAAAATTCGAGATTTAAATTGGTTTAATTATCACGTTTCACCTGATCATCAATTTTTATTGGTGATTAACGTTACCTGTAGATCTCCCAAGCTTGCCATTTTTCGGAAAAGTACGACCAATCAGAAATCACATTTTCAGCACATGATATAAAAGATGGATGATCAATGAACTTCGAAGTAAAATAAGTCACGTTTTAGAAGAATAAAACTCTTACCCAGCATATAAAACAATTTGCAAGCATAGAAACTTTATTAGAAAAGTTGTTAATAAGAAGTTACACGTTCTTTATTAACATTCTTAAACTTTTACATAATTAACAAAACTATTACTAAAGGTTATAATAAAATCAACGAATTGATTATTTAAATAATAACAGATAAGAAAATGCAGAAAGACAACGTTGAACTTTGCGAATTGAGCAGTAAAATATACTTTTATTACCTCTTACTATAGAGTAGATAGTTCTTCAACTGTTAAAAGAATGACCTTTTCCAGTGTGATGCAGCACAATGCAGCACGATGCAACTTCAGTTTCTTGAAAAAACGTTATCTATGAAGCTATTTTATTAGTAAAGTATTGTGTAATTGGATTAAATTTTTTTAAAGTTACTTATATCTGAAAATTCTATATAAATATTTATGTAATATTGATCCTGGAATCAAAAGTTCTCCATGCTAATCCCCACAAAAATTTTATCATATTTTTATTTACAAACATTAGTATGAACACTAGTACAAATGTTAGTATGAATGTTAGTATGAACATTAGTACTAATGTTTGTCTAATGTTCATGCTATATAGGGTTCTTCAAAGTTGAATTGTATCGAATATCAGGCATATTTGAATTTGATCAAATCGAATAAACATTTGATTTGAATTTGATTTGATCAAATTAAATTAAATCAAATCAAATTTATTTGTAATTTATGCAAAATTTTACTAAATTAATCAATTTTTGTATTAAGTGAAAAATGTTCTTCTAAGCAAAATAGCCCAGTTTCATAGAACTAAAAAGGCGGTTATCTTAAAAAAATTTTGTATAAATAGTTATCGTATCTATAGTTTCAATAAAAATTTTCAAATATTTGTTGAATTAAATTGTATATTTTGTTAATTTGAATTTGATCTGGATTTGATTTGAGGTCAAATATTTGCTCAAATCAAATCAAATTGAATTGCAGAACCTAATGCTACAGTTCATGATATTTAAAGACTAAACATGTGACTTGTCTTATTTTAAAAAATTTTATATTGAAATTTACTATTTTTTAATTTTTTGTATTTTGATTGACCAAATATTTTCAATTTTTTTTTAATTAAATAACAAATTAGCCAATAGAAAGAGGCCAAATCATGTGACTTGTCTTATTTTTATTAATTTTTTAACACATTATATAAAAATTAAGCATCTTTAAAGTGGTATAAATCAATAATATATAATAATTAGTTGAAGAAAATTAATTTGTCTACAATTTAACAGCTTTTTTTCATATCTTCTATGTATTAAAAGCTATTAATTTTTGAAATTATTTTAGTCTTAGGTATCGCACACTATAACATTTATACTAATATTTATACTAATATTTATACTAACTTTTGTACTAATATTTATACTAATACTCATATTAACTAGGGTTTCAAATTAGGTAACCCAGTTTTGCATGCCATATTTGGTCAAGATTTTTAAAAAAAGAAAAGATTGAGCCTAAAAACCAAGTTAAAATTTTGTTAATTTTATATAACTTCAAAATAAAGACTTTGAACATCTAGTACAAAAGCCATACTTTAAGCATTTTAGCAAAACCCCTAAAATTTGAGAAGCAAAAAAATAGTTTTTTTGTAATTATCTTGGTATTTAGTAGTTCAATTTGAATGAACTTTTTTTAAAATAAAGCTTTTAGTAAAGCAATCTAATATAAAAAAGTTTATTTAATTCTAATTACTGGATCAAAGTTATTTAAGTAAATATAGGTTTGTTATTTTTAGCAAATTAGATTGGAATTGGTCAAAATCCAGTTATTAGAGTTCCTCAAAGTTAAATCGAATTAACTTTAGGCATATTTGAATTTGATCGAATCAAATAAGCTCTTGATTCGAATTTGATTTGATCAAATCAAATCAAATATATTTGCAATTTTTATTAAATATTTTCGAATTGAATTGAATACTTTGTTAATTTAATTTGATTTAATTTAAAATTTCTGTATTTGAATTTGATTTGAGATCGAATATTTGATCAAATCAAATCAAATCAAATTGCAGAACCCTACCAGTTATAGCCTATATAAGAAATGGCCAGGGCCCTTCCAAATATAACTTTGTCAAAAACAAATATTTACTAATCTTAAAACAAAAATTATATATAAATTTATACACTAAACAACTTTATTTAGTAGCAAAATATAAATTATCTTGTCAAAAAAATAAATTAGTTATATACTAAATTTAAAATTTTTGTTTTGTAATATAAACATATTTTGGCAACTTTTCTTATCGGTCACTTGTTCAAATATCTGAACAAAGGAAAAACAAAAATTTTTTTTAGTAAAAGACAAAGTAGCTATAATACTGGTTTTTATAAAGATCAACTCTTTTCAGTCTTCCTTGGAACTCCTTTATATATTTGCCATGCAATCCAAAGTGTCAGTTGTGCAAGATAACTGGCAGTTGGCACTCTTGGTACATATTACTTTGGTTATATCAACACCTTAAAAAATAAAGAAATTGTCTGATATATTCAGATGTTGGTTTAACCAGAGATATTTTCATATTGAGTATATAGGTTCGAAATTTTAAGAGTAGAGGGTACGTAGATAGAGTTCCAACATCTAATCCGGTTAACCATCCAACTGATCAACCGAACTGAAAAAAACGGCAACCAGATCGCGATTTTGACAAACCGGTTTAAATATGGCAACTGGATTAATATAATACAAACGGGTCACCCGTTGAAAAATGAGTAATTTGATTTCTTTTATTATGTTGACCTGCAACGATATTTCTCATTACGGTGCGCTTGTCAAATTTAACTAATTTTTTGTCCTCAAATTTAAGTTTTGGGGACAAAATTATTTTTACAAATGTGCCGTAATATATAGGCAATTGGGTATCCAGGTCACCCGATTAGCATTACCTGATTACAATCGGGTGACCCGTTTTTAATCAGATAATCAGTTTTAGTTTCAGATAATCAGTTTCAATCAGTTTTTACCTGACAGGTCATGGTTGGAGATTTTTAATCCGGTTTGGAACCCTATATGTGGATCATTTTTATATAGTTTTTATATAGTATTTTGAAATTTTCATATAAAATTGACATATGCTACTAATAAAACTTTTTTAAATTAAAACTAATTTTTATTAAAATTTTACAAAATATAAATAAAACAATTTATCTATTATGGCAAAATTTTGAACTATTATTATATTTTAAAAAAATATACTTGTATATATCATAAAGTTTTTCTGGATTGGGCAAAATTTTTCTGGGTTGCACAAAATTGCTAATGCTGATTGGATTGGTCAATTTACATAAATTTATAAGTTAGTTTATTACTAAATTTTAATATCGAATCTTTAAAATTTCATATCTTACTAAGCTTTTAACCAAATTTAATAATTTTACTATCATTAGAATCAGAAAAACCTGCTCTACAAACTTGGCTTAAAATATATTAGTTTATTTATTATAATTTTTCATAAATTAAATATAAAAAAAATTTACTATTAAGTTTATATATAATTTTAAAATAGTATCCTCTACCCTTAAAAAGTGTTGTTATAGCCAGATGTTAGTAAATCCAAATATCGATATAACCAGAGTGATGTGTACAAGAAATTCTGGTAAAAGTTTTCTTTTGTTGACGAAAGTAATATAACCGGCTAGGCGGTGAACCAAAAAATAAGTTTTTTAATACTTTCCTTAAGGGTATTTAGTGACAAGAATATAAAGACTATATACCTGTTATCATATTCTCACTTGAAGTTCTTTTTTTAAAAATTTTGGACAAAAAGGGAGAAATTTGGTATTCCTCCAAAAGATCAGCATTGTTGTTCTTATTCTAATCAGAAAGAAGGCATGCAAGTTGATAAACAGGAATGAATGTGTAATAAGATATAGCGCAGTGAAGTAGGCAAATTTGTAAAAACAAATTCTAGAATGTTCTCTTTACACATATATAATACTTTGGTAAGGTGATTCCTTGCACAGTATTATATAATTTTTATTGTTAGGCATAAAACGTAAATGTGCTATCATAGCTGTTTACTTTTTGCTTTCTCCTTCTTTCTTTTCATATTTTATTTTTGTTATATTTTGGTTATTTATTTAGATAGTGTAGTTATTCCTCCTTTTAGTATTTCCTTTTATTTTCTTTATATGTTTTTTTTTATTCTAGTAGAATCCTACTACTCGAGAAGTTAGAAGAAAAGGTTTAAAAAGTAGGCAGTTATGATAGGTGGCAAACTCAATCGGTAATTCAGACACTCTAAGTCTACTAAGATGAGAGTTAAGATGAGAAAATAGTTTGACATAGCAGGTCATATTTAAGGTTCTCTGATGACACCTGAGTGGGTTGCACTTTAATTTTGAAGTCAACCAAGAGTTGACTAATACATGCTGTACTAGTGTTATAAACTGGCATAATTGCCAAATAAAAAAAAAATAAAATAAATATATTTTGGGCTTTTAAAGAAACTTGTTTAGTATGTAATTTTATTTAAATTAGCTTTTTACTAAGTAAAAGATAGAATTGAAGTTAGAAAAAAAATTTTTTTTAGAAATAGTATTTTTTTCTAACTTCAACCCATTTTTTCTTTAGTAAAAATTTAAAAAAATGCATTTTAATACTAATATAAATAAATTACATGCTAAAAAAGTTTACTTAGAAGTTCAAAATAGATTAACTTAATAAAAAAAAGGGTTATACTACAAAATAAAAATTTTTAACTTTAGTATATAGCTAACTTATTTTTTGTCAAAATAACTTATATTTGCTACTAGGTAAAGTTGTTTAAAGCATATTTTTATATATAATTTTTGTTTTAAAATTAGTAAAGATTTGTTTTTGACAAAGTTATATTTTGAAATATACATAATTAACAAAATTTTAACTTGGTTTTTAGGTTTAATTTTTTTTTCTTTTCTGGTACTATATAACTGTAAAATTTAATTTTAAGTTTATTAGTTAAGTTAAATAGAATTAGAGTTCTAAAGTTTAGTTTAGTTCAATAAAAGTTTAGATTCAGGTTTAATAAACCTGAATCTATACCTAAACTTGAAAAATTTTTAAATATAAACTAAATATGAATTTAAAATTTTTAAATATGAACCAAACCTGAACTTAAAATAAGTTCAGTTTAGATTTAGTTTAAGATTTATAAATATGTTCAAAGTTTATAATATATGCATATGTTTATCTAGAGCACAAAGCTAGATTCAATTAGTAGAATTTAGAGAATTATAGCATTTTGTATAAAATATTATTTTACTTAAATTTTACTAATTGATCATAACTTTTTATATTACAGTATTAAGCAAACTTGTTCTATACCAAAAAATATATCAAATTAGTATATTTTATTTTTACTTTTTTAAAATTTAAAGAAAGGATACTTAATTTTAAAAATTTTATCAAAAATTTAAAATTAGTATTTTTCTACAAATTTTAAAAAAAATAAAATATGTTATACTAAAATGATGTATTTTGGTATTTAATAAGTTTATTTAAAGCAAAAGTTAGAATCAATTAGTAAAAAATTTAGAAAATCATAGAAATTTGTATAATTTTATTAATAAAATTATACAAATTTCTATAATTTTCTAAATTTTACTAATTAATTCTAACTTTATACTCTAAGTAAACTTGTTTAGCACCAAAAATATATCATTTTAGAGTATTTTATTTTCTTTAAAATTTGTAGCAAAGATACTTAATTTTGAATTTTTGATAAAATTTTAAAATTAAATATTCTTTCTTCAAATTTTAAGAAAAGTAAAATATAATATACCAATTTAATATATTTTTTGATTCTGAACCAGTTTACTTAGTACAAGAAGTTATAATCAATTAGTAAAATTCCAAGTAATATAACAATTTTAATAATTTTATTAATTGATGATTTATTACTCAACAGAAGAATTATCTTAGTATAATATGATACAGATTACTATATAAATTTTATATGTATGAAATGCTGTGATTATCCATAAAAACCTTTTTATTTTACTAAGTTAATAAGCAAAGATAATTAATTGAGCTCACTGAGATGATTAATAGTAGTTAAATCATCCAAATCAGTCTAGTAGTTGCTAAAATATCTTCAAGAAATAATTGGCTAACTAATAGTTTGTTTACATAAAATTTTATATTCAGCCAATTGTTTTTTAAATATATTTTAACATTTACTAGGCTGATTTAAATAATCTAACTACTATTAGATTTATTTCAATAAGCTCTACAACTTTCAATTAATTACCTTTGCTTGTTAACTTATTAAAATAAAAAGTTTTCTTTAAACAAATATGCAAAAATTTTGGCATTCTATACATAAAGGATTTACATAATGATCTGTATTATATTATACTAAGATAATTTTTCTGCTGAATAGCAAACCATCAATTAATAAAATAATACAAAATGCAATTACCATATTCTATTATGAATAAGCATACTTTTTTTAAAATTTTAAACTTAAATATTTTAACAATTAAATTTAATAAACATTTTTTTATTTTAATTTTATAAATTTAAATAAAAAAAGTTTTATTAAATTTGATTAGTTAATTTTTAAGATATTTAAGTTTAAAATATTAAAAAAAAGATGCTTATTTATAATAAAATACAGTATTTTATTAATTTATTCTAACTTTTTGCTCTATGCAAACTTGTTTAATACCAATCAATATATTATTTTGATATATTTTATTTTTCTTAAAATTTAAGCCAAAAATACTTAATTTTGAATTTTTGATAAAAATTTTTAAAATTAAGTATCCTTTTTCAAATTTTAAAAAAAGTAATAAAATATGCTAATTAAATGTATTTTTTAATGCTGATCAAGTTAACTTAGTGTAAGTTATAATAAATTAGTAAACTTTAATATAAAATAATATTTATAAAAATTTTATTAACAGTCATAGGACATGTTCTATTAAAATAGTCTTGAAATAAGTTATAATAAAAAATTATAATAAAAACATATGAATTTACTATAAACTTTGGGTTAAAGATCCTTTTCGGCTTAACTAATTAACTTAAAATTAAATTTTACAAACATATAGAACAAAAAAAGAAGAAAAATTTAAGTTTAAAAACTATATTGAAGTTTTGTTAATTTTGCACTATTTCAAAATGTAACTTCATTAAAAACAAAAATTTACAAATTTTAAATTAGCAATTATATATAAAATCATGCTTTGAACAACTTTATTTAGGTGACCAAAGTAGGTTATCTTGTAAGAAAAATGGGTTAGCTATATGCTAAAGTTAAAAATTTTTGGTTTGCAATATAAAAATCTTTTTTTTGTCTTGGGCCTCTAAGTAAACTTGTTTAGTATGTAATTCTACTCATATTAAAGCTAAAATGCGTTTTTTTAGCCTTTTTACAAATAAAAAATAAGGTTAAAGTTAGAAAACCAATTTTTCTAAAAAAATTTTTTTCTTTAACTTTAATCATATTTTTCATTTGTAAAAAGGCTGAGAAAATGCATTTTAGCTTTAGTATAAGTAGAATTACACGCTGAAAAGTTTACTTAGAGGCTCAAAGCAAGTTATCTTAACAAAAAAAGTGTTTTATATTGCAAACCAAAAATTTTTAACTTTATAATATAGCTAATCCATTTTTCTTACAAGGTAACCTACTTTGGTTACTTAAGTAAAACATAATTTTACATATAAATTTTTGTTTTGATACAGTGTTATAGCTGGTTTTATAGCTCAAATATTTCTTCTTTTCTTGTTCTATATAGTTGTAAAATTTAATTTTAAGTTAATTAGTTAAGCCAAAAAGAATCTTTAGCTCAAAGTTTATAGTAAATTCATATGTTTTTATTATAATTTTTATTATAAACTTATTTCAAAAGGACATGTTCTATGACTATTAATAAAAATTATACAAATTTCTATGATTCTCTAAATTTTACTAAAGAATTCTAACTTATTGCTCTAAGTAAACTTGTTTAGTACTAAAAAACATATTATATTAGTATGTTTTATTTTTTTGAAAAAAAATTTGATACAAAGATGTTTAATTTTGAATTTTTGATAAAATTTTCAAAATTAAGCATTCTTTTTTCAAATTTTTAAAAAAAAGTAAAATAAAATATACTAATTTGTTGTATTTTTTGCTTCTGAACAAGTTTTCTTAGTACAAGTTATAATAAATTATTAATAAAATTTTAAGTAATATAGCATTTTCAATAATTTTATTAATAAAATAATACAAAATGCTATGATTTTCTAAATTTTACTAATTGATTTATATTTTTCACTTTAAGTAAACTTGTTCAGTATTCAAAAATACATATACAATATACATATTTAGCATTTTACTTATTTGCGCAGGTAACACAAACCAAAAAAGGAATTTCGATTTTGTAAATAAACTAAGTGTGTGAGATAAAAATTTAGGGTTAGGCCTTAATGTTAGAGGCTATAGGGTTAGAATAATGCTTAATATAAGTAAAATTTCATTCTCATCATTATTAATTAGTGCACCAAGATCAATTTAAATATTGGTCTTTGTGTATTTTCGCTTTTTTTTCTTTTACGCATGTTCGAATTCTTCGTCAGCTGATCCGGAATAGTCAAAATTTGCACTCTCCGATTGGCTATTTCCTCTCCAGGAGCTTGTATTACCTGCGCAAATAAGTGTGCCATATTTAGACTCAAACTAGTTTGCAAACTTTGGACCAGACCCAGACCAAACTTGTAATTAAGTTTAAGTTTAGTATAAAATTTAAAATACGGTAATAAAATTTTAACTCTAAGCTGGATTGAACTCTAAACTAAACTAGTCCAGACCCAAAATTAGAAGCACAAGTTTATATAAACACTAAATTGAATCTGAACATGTTCATAAACTTTTGAACTGAACCTAAACTAAATCTGAACTAGCAATACTGAACTAAACTTGAATATATTTTAAAAAATGTTCAAGTTCAGATTCAGATTTAATATTGAACTTGAATCTAAACTTGATCTAAGTTCAGTTCAGGTTTATAAGAATACTAAATAGGATTTTTAGCTCAAAGTTTATAGTAAATTCATATATTTTTTATTAAAATTTTATTATAAAAGCAATTTGACCTATTTTAAGAAAACATGTTTTATGCTTAAATATTATGCCAAACTAAAACTTTACTATTATTACAATATTTAATTAAAAAAAGGTGTGATTTTATCAACCTTTTTTAAAAAAAATATTAGCTTCTGCAAAAGCTATAACTATATTAATATTAATCTGAGGATTTTTTAATACCGGTGAAAATGATACTGCCAGTGTAATTTGATAAGATGTTGTAGAACTTGAGCTTGATGCTAATTGATTAAATTGTGTTTCTTTTTGATATATATGTTTGCAGATTGTTGATAAATTTTAAGTATAGAGTATTTAGTACTATCATTCTTTTCTATAATTATGCAGTCTATATTATGCAAATTGTGTAATTGTATGAAGGTTTTTATTATAATGTGATTATAAGGAGATATTTTTTTATAATTAATTTTATTAGTTAAATTGGTTGCAGACTTTGGCATAATTATAAAAAGGTTTTACTATGATGTGATTATATAGAAAGTGACTATATAGGAGGAAGAAAGTATAATCAACAGACTTATTGCAAAAACACCAAAGAGTTGAGTACTACTTGCATAAAAATTATTAGAAAATTCCTGTTGATGGGCATGTTCAGCAGCAGTAATTGTTGGTGGCATGAAAAATAATTAACTGTTCATGAGAAATAAATTTTAATAAATTATTATAAAAGAGAATAATATTATTACCAATTAGGCAAGTCTCATACATTGAAAAATAAATCTTAAATTATGTAAGTCACTACTGAATTTAGCATGCTAATTTTTATTTTATATGTATTATATGAAATAATGAAGTTTTTAGATTCTCTGTACCATATGTATATAATAGCTAAAACTGCAATATTTGTTAAAAATTTAGTGATACTCTATCTATTATCAAAAATACCCAAATTTTATGCTAGAAAATGTAATTATGCTGAATTCTGCTGCTAGCATAATAACGCTAGTGAACTCGAATTACAGGTATGCTAAATTATGCTAATAGCATAATCCTGGGCACCCTAACCATAACCGAGCAACCAAAATTCTGCACATCGACCGAAATTTAGGGTTGGAATAGACCGGAGCTAGACTGGCATTAAGCAATAATACCAGCCAACTATATTACGTTTTATTCGGTGATTTGGGAAAATTTATGATTGATAATAACGATAACGATAAGGCGAGATGAACGTTGGATATTTGAAATATTTTTTATGAAGATTTTAATATGATATAGTATCATTTTGCTCTACCAAGTTAGAGATATTGTTAAAATCAATCAATAAATCATCCTTAACATTAATGATAACGATAATTAAACTCTGCATAACTCATGTACTATTATGACAAGAATCATAGGTTAAGTATCAAATGTCGCTATCATACGAGTATAATTCATATCCTTGGCAAGATAAAAGTATAAAAAAAAAGGTTCTCGGATGCATTCTAAAAAAAACATTAAAAAAACATCTATGGGTCATTGTATGTTAAAAATTTAGATGTTTTCAAAGGAAATTTATTTGACTTTAATACTATCTTGGGCAATAATTCTTCATATTCTTCATTAAAAGTAAATTTAGGAAACCAAGTTCAAACAACCTGCAAAGCTTCGGGATGTGATCGCCCAGTTTATGTCGAAAAAAACGGGTATATCATTCTTTACTTTTTTTTTTGCAATAAAAGTTTGTAAATTGACAATATCTATTTCCTAATTTTGTAATTAGTCGTAAGCATCCTTGTTGTGGAATAGTCTGCGCACGTTCTTTTGATGCCAGCTTCTCTAATGGCCGTCAAGGAAGAGACGAATCATTTCCTACTTTTCAACGAGCTCTTTGCAAAATTTGGGAATGCGATAAACCTTGTTACATTGAACCATCCGGCATTCGCCATCCTTATTGTTCAAGGACATGTGCCAGAAAAGATTTTCAAAGATACGCGTAAATATACAGGGTTTGAGAAAGAATTGATTTGGGATTACAATTAAGTTCTTTTCATTGAGAATACTGAGAATACGTGTAGCAGGAATTGCTAAAAATATATAAAGTAAGATTGAAATGTTGTATGCTAATAAATAAAGAATTACATTTGTGCGAACTAATTGATGTCGTAAAAGAATATATATTTATTTTTAAAAAATTGTTACTCCAATATTAATGAATTAACTTTATTACTTTTAATTTAATTTTTATACAAAAAAAAGAATTCGCAAAAACATAAAGGGTATTATGTTGAATGGACTTGAAGTAATACCTATTTTATTTTCTTTTTAACCGTTAAAGTAATATTTATTTTTTAATATACTGTTGTATTTGGATGTGTCAAAATAATATAAATTGTTTATTACTCCGTTAAATAAAATTTTATTCTTAATAATAGAAATTAAATGAACTTTTATTATAGTATACATATATAAATCTTTTTTTTTTTAATACAAGATTTATCGGTCTATTAACATGTAACACAGCTTTTTCGCGTTATATTTTATGGTACAACTATTGTATACTATTAACTTTACCGGCATACTAGTTTGATGGCTCAATATACACGTCACTCTGGTTATATCGATTTTGAGACATTAGTAAAAAAATTCAAAATGTCGATACAGTGAGTTATACCGACATTTTATTTAAATTTTTGTAAAAAAATGTCGGTATAGAAAGATTTTACTGTCGGTATAACCAAGCATGATGTGTATTAAATAATCTTAAATATCTAAACCATGGTTATTTTATTTTATTATTAATAATTATAAAAATATCGCATTACAAATTAAGATTTTACTGTATACAATTCAAATACAAAAATTTTTTGATTTATTATATTAATTTTTTAATTACTTTTATACATTAAATAAAATTTATACAGTAAATTTAATAAAAGTTTCAGATACTTAGTTTCGGAGATTATCTCTCCTACTTGTCCCAACCACTGTATATCTCGTTGGTTGGGAAGGTAAAAATAAAGGTGTTTCAGCCTTAATAGTCACCCGTCAATAAACGACGTAAGGCAAAAGATCTTGCGTTCTTTGACAAAATTTTATTTAATTCGAAAGACTTTGCAGCTTCGCAAACGACAGCAGCAAAAACCTTGTGGCCTTGCTGTTCAAATTCCACGATGAAAAAAGGGAAATGCCATTGCTTTGAGTTTAAGATTACGGCGGCGAAATCAGATCTTGAAGGACCCAGTCTTTCATTGTGCCCCAGCACAAAAGCAGGTTGTTCTCAAAGAGCTCAACAGTTAAATTCCTCCGACAACCTCTACGCCCAAGGTTTTTAACTGCTTAAGTCAGGTAGGGAACCTAGTGTTGTTAGTCGAAATATACCATTTAGTCAACTTAAGTGTCTAAATATATTTCGACATCACATTATTTTTTGTTGAAATGTCGAAATTCTAAATTTGACTAAATGTCTAAATACTTGACGAAATAAATATTATATGACTAAATGCCTAAATGCTTGATGAAATAAATATTATATGACTAAATGTCTAAATGCTTGATGAAATAAATATTAAATGACTAAATGTCTAAATGCTTGATCTATATACATTATGACTAAATATCTAAATGCTTAACGATTTAAATAAATGTCAATGCTTGAAGAAATAAATATTACGTATACGTATGTGTATAATACAGATATAGACATTTTGACTATTTAGACATTTTGACGATATTACTATTTAGACATTTAGATACTGTTTAGACATTTCGACACTATTTAGACATTTCGCACTATTTAGGCATTTCGACATTAATTTAGTATTTTGACATTAATTTAGAATTTCGACACTATTTAGACATTTCGACACTATTAGGCATTTCGACATTAATTTAGTATTTTGATATTAATTTAGAATTTCGACATTAATATAAGAATTTTGACATGCTAAATGTCGAAATATTTCTACATAGCTCAAAACAATTTCAACTAACAATACTAAGGGAACCTAAGCAGAAAACTCGAACGTCATCTAGTATAAACCAAGTGAAAGTATAAAAAGTGGCAAGTGACGAAGGAGTGAGCTATCTTGAACTTTTTTTCAAAAATTATTCACGTGTTCAAGGGGATCCTTTATTGGAAGCTTAAAGATCATGATTAAAGGTTAAGTCGTCCAACATCTTTACATTGCTGTCATCTTGATGAATGGATGGATGAAATTAATACACACCGCAGATATAGATTTACGAGTAGGAGGAAAAAAAATATATTCTACATGGTAATAGAACTATCTTTTTCAATTGTTTATAAAATTATTCAATTATTATAAATATGATACATGAAATATTAAATTTTCAAAACTAAAATTAGACAACCAATCAGATTTGATCTGCATGTAGCAAATACAGATAATTATTTTAACGTTACTATCCGAGAATCAAATATTTCTTTAATTAATTCCGTTTCTATAGTTTTTATACCTATTTCGTTTATTTCTATATTCGATATATTATATTATTCAGTCCCCGCAATATATTTAACTGAAAAAAAGAAAATTATCTTAAAAAATGGGGATTATTCTTGCTAAGCTGTGGCGCAAGCTCACTAATAAAGAGGAAGTAAAAATTGTGCTCGTTGGGCTGGATAATGCGGGGAAGACCACCGTTTTATATAAATTGTAAGATTTTATTTAGAGTTTTATTGATAAACTTTCATATATTCAAAGGTATTCTATCTTTTTAAAATAGGTTACTGAATGAAGTAGTCGTTACAACACCTACTATAGGAAGTAATGTGGAGGTATATTCAAACATGTTTATTAATAGGTTCTTATTTAATCAAAATATAACATGTATGAAAATTTGCGTCTTTTTTTTTTTTTTTTTATAGGAAATAGTCTATAAAAATATACACTTTTTAATGTGGGCAAGTATCTTTTTTATTTGATTTCTCTATCAATACTTTTAACAATTCATTCGTTCAAACACGTGTTTGTCTGATTCTTCCATTTTTTTAATACCAGGATCTCGGAGGCCAAGATTCATTACGCGCAACATGGAAAACATATTACATAAAAACAAAAGCTGTTATCATGGTCATTGATAGTACAGATAGGGATCGATTACATATATCCAGAGCAGAATTACATACGATGATGGAAGATGAGGTATATCTTCCAAGATATTCCTGTTCAAATTTCGAAATTTTATCGGTTAATAATCTAATAATAAACATTTTTGTCAAAAATAAAGAATCTTAAAAATGCTGTATTACTTGTATTTGCCAACAAACAAGATATGAAAGGTGCATTAACAGCAGCACAAATTTCCGAGGCATTGAATTTGACAAGCATGCGGGACAGGCAATGGCATATACAGGTATCTATTAGAAATCATCAAACGTTTTGGATGCATATTACAATACATTCAAATCATTTGATCGCAGATTTGATTTTTTCTTTCTTTCATTTTAAACATATTAAATGTACATTTATATTTATAGGCTTGCTGTGCACTGACTGGTGAAGGGTAAGTTAACAATAATTAGCGTAACTATTTTTATGTTATTTAGATTAGAGCTATTACCCGGTTCGGGTGACCCATAGGGGTTTACCCGACCTGATGGGTCACGGGTCTAAAATTACTCTGTCAGAATTCGAATAAGCAAAACCCTACTAGAATGCAATTTGCTTATAAATATCGATATATCCGGGTTAAACGGGTATGAATAAAATGTGTCAAATTCATGACAACATAGTTAGACCAAGTATTCTCTGCGTAGAAAATGAACGAATTCAAATTATGAGCAAAATCCGAAAAGTTTTGTTGGAGTAACTGCACTAATAGCTCTAATTAAAAGTCATTACATTGAACTTTTAAGAGTTAACTTATGATTTTCCGTATGACCCGTATAATCCGGGTCATGACCCGGGTCAACGGGTCATAACCCGGGTCGGAGCTCTAATTGAGATATTAATTTTCTATTCATTATTAATTTTATGTAGATTATTTGAAGGACTGGATTGGATTGTTAGTCAAATAGCTAGTTCCTAGTATTTCGTACACTCATTTTTTGGAGGATATGTAATTGTGTTAAATTAATTTATTAATCAAGAATCACATTTTCATTGTGTACGTACGTATTATGGAAATGTATAGCATTTTTATGATTAAGAAAAACATCGAGACTTTTTAGGAAAGTTATTTATTGTTAATATATGTGAGGTTACAATCTCTAGATTTGATTATATACGTAGATTAAACTTTTATTAATTCATAGATATATTATTAATAGTGGGTAAAAATTTGTGAGGAATTAATTATCTAAAATACTTAAAATATAGAAAAATCATTGATCAATATTTTTTTGTTTTTTATTTATCACATTACTGATCTAATTGTGAAGTAAACATTGTGAATATGGGATTGTTAAATATTAAATAGATATGTGATATAAGTTTACGCTATAATCTAATAGTGAAATATTATGTGTAATTTAATAAAAAACGAATTGATTCATAAATATTGTTTATGCGAACAATACTAATCAAACTAGACAACTTACAATTTCATATTACGGAAATCTACCTATTTTTGTTATTATAATATGAAAAAGTCTATTTGTAACAGCCTGTCATACGCTTATCTGTAACAACTATAAGGCTGTTAGAGTTAGGGTTAAGATTAATAGATTCATCCTAATAATATAAATTATGATATTGCTATAAGATTTTTATATTTTACATTTAATAATTTTTATAATATTTATACGATATATTTTGTATTAGGAGTACAAATAAAAAGACCAATCAAAATATAAAATCAAATATATATACTATGCAATTATATACAATTTATTTTTGGTTGAACTATAATATATATGAGCAAATAGAATTATTACAAAAATAAGTAATAAAAAATTAGCTATTTTAAACTAACTCAAACAATTTATAGACAATTAAAATCTTAGAAATTAAAGTTTAAATTAGTTTAAAATAGCTAATTCTTATATATTTTTATAATAATTTTATTTATTTATTTATACTACAGAATAAAAAAATCAAATAATTTTTTTTATTTTGCAAAGCTTATTAGTCTTAAAAACAAAAATTAATTTAATTAGCTTATTAAAAAACTAGCAAAATAAGATTTATTTATATAATTTATATAGTTTTAAAAAATTATTTTTTAATAAAAAAATTTATAAGTTATATATATTAAAAAAATATTATCTATAGTTGACTCTTTCTAAGTGCAGCTACTAGGATTTAGAAAAATTTTTTAAGTAAAAAAAAAATTCTGCACTTAGAGAGAATTTATATTTAGAAAATATAAGTTTATTATGATTTTATATAGCTTAAAGACAGAGAATCAACTACCAGTATATATAAGTATATAAACTCTTTTATAAAATAAGTTATTTTTTTTTCGGTCTTTGGCAGTCTTGCCAAACTCAATAGATTTATTATTAAAAATTCTTTTCAATACATGTTAAACTTGAAAATCCAACAGAATTTGACCTTATCCAGCTACAAAAATTTGTGCCCAGGTGCAACCTGTCACATTGACTTATATATAAACCAAAAATTTCATTAACTATAGTTACAAACCAACTATACTTCATAATCTACTTCTTCAAAAACTCCTTCTCTGAGCTTCTCATAAAGAAGAATAAAAAAAAGGGAAGATTAAAGAGGAAACAAAACAAAAATACCTAACAAACAAACCCAAAAACCAAAATTTTACATTTAAGGAAAAACAAAATAAAAGAAAAACCAAAGAAACAGCAAAGAATAAATAGACTATAAAGGTATTATTAAGCCTACACTAGACTGTAAAAATTATATAATACTGCATAGACCCCATCTACCAAAGTGTTATGTAAAATAGAAAAAAAGAAAAACTATATCTCGAACCACGTATCCAGATAAGAAATTCTTCACGTGCTCTTCAAGATTCCATGACATGTCATTCATTGTTTATTAATAACCAAACTCACTCGTGACAGCACCAGTTTTGGTCTGGGAATGCATACCCAATTTGAAAGGAGTAAACACTGCTAATCTTTTGGAGGGGTAAGCTAGGATGCCCACTTTTTGGCAAAAATTTTGAAAAATTCAAAGAGGCGAAAGACGATATTTGGAACAAACTTAAAGGAAAGTATAGAAAGATAAAACTCATTTTCTTGGTCATCACTGTTTTACCACAAAAAAGCTTCGTCGACGAAGACAAAATATTTATATCTCCACCAAACTTTTTCATACAAGGGCGCCACCTCTTGCTAGTTATCTTGTATGAGAATGCTTCTGGCTTGCATGTTGAATATAAAAAGTAGTCCTGATAGGAAAAGATTATTGACCTTTATAAAAACCATATTTTGAGTTATCCTACTATACACCAGATATAGGCAACTCTCCAACAAGAAACTTTTTGTTTTTTCTTCCATCGGAAATTTGAACCAAGTGATTGTTAGAAAGAGTTTCATTTTTGAGTGTATAAAATAAATTACTATTTTATTTTTGTTTAAATATAGGATACTATAATATTAAAATACTATAGTTTTTTTTTGCCAAGACTTTATTAGATTTTGAATATTAGCTAATGCCTATATTGTCGGCTCTTCCCAAACTAGTATCTTTGGTAAAAAGATTTTGTACTGGTTTTGAAAGAGTATTGAATTTGAAAAAAATTCATGTGACTACAGATTATTAATCTATTAATCAAAACTGTCCAACTGCAGAAATTTTTGCTAGTATTCCATAGTATTATAAACATATATACATACATAATTATTAATTAAACCCAAACCTGAACTTGTAAATAAGCATATGTAATACTATGAACATGTCTGTACAATCTAACTACATGAAAACTTATATTTATTTACACAAAGATCAGTTTATAACTTATTGGCTGGTAGTAATTTTATTTATTATTTTTTTTGTTTAATAAAACTAACCTTAAAGACAAAATTGATTAACTTAAAAGAGGTAGGAGGTAATAAAACCAAATTAGATAGGTCCTAAAAGAGAACACATTAATATATTATCTTAATTTTAAAATTGTCTTTAAATTCAAAAAGAAATAAATAATATGATTGAATGCTTTGGGAATAAAGTACTTTTATACTGTTTGTAACCTGCTTAACTCATTTTTATAACCTATTCAAAAAAAAAGAAAATTCTTATAGTAAGTCAGGATAATCAAGAAAATGCAGTATTTCAATAAAGATAAGAGTTAGTAACCCTTTTAGAATGAATATTCATTAAAAAAGATCAGTAAAAATGAAGCAGTAATTAAAAAATATTCTGTATAAAATCTTGATTATGCCATTTACTTAGAGTGGTAAGGGCACTAACATTATTACCTAATATCTATTTACTATAGGGGCTTATTCCCACCTTTAGGTAAGATCTATAAATAGAATTTTAGCCAATCAAATTTAACTAAGATAAGATTTTTTTTGACTCCCCATCCCCTAAAATATTACCTAATAAATGTCAGCACCCTAACATATTTATATAATATTATTTTACTATACTCCCTACTCCTTTCTCTCCCTATATAAAATTAATTTGATTGGCTATTATGAACTTCTATATTTAACATAAGATATTAGAGACCCCTTTCTCCTAAAATATTATGTAATATCTTCACCACCCTTATTAAATATTGTAATAAAGTAGGTTTAGGCCGCAGATAAGTATTTAGGTTTACTTGGATATATGTCTGAGTTTTTATTCTTAGCATTAGATTTAAAAAAATGAAATTTCTTTCAGTATTGTAAAAAGTTTCTATTAAATTTAATAAAGATAAAAGCAAGGTCTCACCTTTAACATTTAAAAAAAAAATATTGTAATAAAGAAAAAAACTTATCTTGTTAATAAATAAAATATACTACTATTGTATAGAGAATTTTTAAACTATTAGTCTACTATTTTTATTTATTTGAGTGATCACTTCATTGTAATTCATAATTTGATTAGCTATTAATTATTATAGGGTGAGTCAGTAGAAAAGGGACAAATCATTTTTAGTAAAATTTTTTTAATTTTAAAATTAAAATATCTTTATAACTATTTAATTACCAATTCGGATAAGATCAGCACTATAGCTATATTATTACCATATTTGGGGATCTGTTAAAGCCAGGTGCCATCACGTGACTGACAACCAATCAAATTGTAAATTTTGATTGTCACGGATCAGCCCGACGAGACAAAAACAAAGAAAAAAAGTGAAAAACACCCAAAATACAAGAAACAAGTGTCTAAAACTGTCTTGGAGCATTAATAAAAAATGTCGGGAAGACAATTTTATCTATAAGATATCCCAAACCAAACTCCTAACTAACCCTTACCCTAATTTTAATTAAATAATAAAAAACATATAAAGGCACCTGGCTTTAACGGTCCCCCATATTTGGAATTGGGGATAAACAAATATATAAACAATATATTATAAAACTGTTTTAGGTCTAATAAAAAGTTTTTTTGTACTAAGTAAATATTATTTTTTGATATAAGTAAAGTTGTAGAGCAGTTTTTGTGCATCTACTAGTAAAATTTCATTAAAATCGGACCATAGATAAGAAGATATGAGTAAAAACGTCTTTAAAATTCTTTAAATCATATAAAAATTTTATATATACAGGCCTGATCCAGATTTTGTACTACCTTGTTTATATATTTGTTTTGCCCAATTCTAAATATAGAAATATTGCCGATCTTATCTGGATGGCAATTTTTATTTTAATCTTGAAATTATATAGAATTAAAAAAAAAATATTTTATTAAATTTATTAAGATAGTTGTTAAGATATTTAAGCTTAAAGTCAAGAAAACTTTTACTTAGAAAAAATCTGGTCCTTTTCTACTGACTCACCCTCATATTATCATATCAAACAAAATCAGAAGCTTATGAATTTAAATTATCAGATATCAGAAATAACAAATTATTAGATATAAAAAAGAACAATCCTAGTAGATTAATTTTTAACCAATTATAGTAGGATATCAGTTTTGACAAGATCAGATTGGGGAGAGCTAACAGTATATTAATCTAACTTTAAAATTGATATTATCTAGTGTTTATTATATAATATCTAAGTGCGATTCACTATATTAGTATATAGGCTATACCAAATAAAACTATTAGACTATCATACTATAAAAAATGCATTCTTTTCAAAAATTCAAAAAAAATACTTCTATAAAAAAAGAGAAAACAATACTATAACTAATAAATAAGTAAAAAAATAAAAAATAATAAGGAAAAATAAATTTGGTGCATCTGCGACATGTCATACCCCTGCTTTGACCAATCAAATCGCACGATTTTATAGACAAAAATTTTTTTTTTTTGTTTAATTCGGCAATCATGCCAATACTTTATTAGATGCTTGGTTAACTGCTTAGTTGCCAGCTTTACAGAAATAAAATTTCTTATCTAATTTACAAATATTGACTAACCCGGTTACTTCGAGAAGTACCTATATTCGATCTGCTATAGTAGACTTTTATCTCAATACTAATTGTGTCTGTACGAACTAACTAATTAATATATCACTGAAGGACGTCTACAACCTTACGTATCATGATTGCCCTTCTTTAAACCTTCTTCTCCTAGCTTCTTGAGTAGAAGGATACTACTAATGAAAAAACAAAAACATATATAGAAAATGAAAAGGGTAAAATAAAAAAATGGGTAAAACCTCTACTACCTAAACGAAAACCAAATTTACAAAGATAAAAAGAAAAGGAAGAAGAAAAAGGCAAAAGAAAAGTAAAAAGATAACAGCACTATTATTGCCTGTGCTAGACTATAAAAATTATATAGTGCTGCATAGAGAAACGCTCCATCATAGTACTATATATAGAAATGAAAAAAACAAAAATATACCTAGTAGAACATTCGAGAAAGAAATTTCAACACGGGTACCCTCCCAACCTCTGACACGTCATTCATTGTTTATTTCGTAAGCAGTACCAAAATGCACTCGTGACGTCAATTCCAATTAGGTAGGCGCGTTCCCGATTAGGAAGGAGTAAACACTGCCGATCTTTTGGAGGGTATAGACAAAAAATTTTATTTTTTAAAAATTTAAAATTTTACTTAATAAAGTCTAAAATATATATAAAATAGCACATTATATAATGTAAAATTTTATTATAAACAACTTTTTCTAAGTTATAAAGATAGATTGTCTTAGTAAAAAAAAACGGTTTATAAGAAAAATCAAAAATTTCCAAAGTTAGCACATATAAAACTTTTTTTTACTAAAACAATCTACCTTTTTAACTTAGAAAAAGTTGTTTAGCATAAAATTTTATATGTAAAACTTAAATGTAAATATAGATTATATTAGTAAAAAAAAGTCATATGGGCTGATTTATGGAATTGCCAATAACTTTTGATATACTAATCTATTTTTGAATAATTTTATTACCAAAATGTTGGTCTTGATAAGACGGTTCTAATGAATCCAAAATCATCAAAATCCAATCACAGGATCCCAAGATAATTAAGCTTTGTATAATTTTATTATTAACTTTTACTATGTAGACAATCAACGTATGGATTGGTTTTACTATGTAGACAATCAACATATGGATTGGTTTTCATATATGAAAACCAATCCATACGTTGATTGTTTACATAGTAAAAGTTAATATAAAATTATACAAAATCTTAATTATCTTGGGATCCTGTGATTGGATTTTGATTATTTTGGATTCATTAGAACTGTCTTATTTTGACCAACATTTTGGTAATAAAATTATTCAAAAATAGATTAGTATATCAAAAGTTATTAGCAATTCCATAAATCAGCCTATATGTTTTATATGTGCTAACATTTAAAAATTTTTTTTTATAAAACGTTTTATTTTTACTAAGACAATTTATCTTTATAACTTAAAAAAAGTAGTTCAGAATAAACTTTTACATTATATGCTTTAATATCGCTTATTTATTTTTACATTTTACTAGTAAAATTTTAAATTTTTAAAACTTAAAATTTTTTATTTACAAAATCGTGTGATTTGATTGGTCAAAATCAGGGTGCGACATGTCGCAAGTGCAACAAATTTCTATTCCCAAATAATAAATAATAAATATAATACTAAATAAAAACTTACAAAAAAAAAATAAAAATAAAAAATCTTTATAAAAGGGAAAGAGTAACTAAGGAACTGTTATGATATGTGCTAGTTCATAAAAATTATAAAATACTGCCAAAAAAATGCTTTGCCAAAATATTATATATATATAAAAAAAAATCTTTACAGTATTTAAAAAAAAAAAATTTTATTTTAAATTTATTTAAAATATCTTATATATTATTTATTGTTTATTTTAAAAAATCCGAAATTCATTTGTAACTTGATTCTAATTTAGTAAATATACTAGAAACAGTTTAAAAACTGTTATAAATCTAAAGGAACATCATATACTGTATTACATATCACAAATATATGGTATTATTATACTAATATACAAATTTAAATATATACAAACAGATATAAAAATTCAAATTATGTTTTTAATATATTTTTTTTAATTATATATCAAAATATGGTGTGGGAAGTTTTAAATCTTTAAGCACATGACTTTATTCACTTTTGTTGCTGATCATTTTAGATCATGTGATACACTTACATCCAATCAAAATATGAATTTTAGGCTCTTTTTTTTTTTTTATTCGCAGAATTATTTTTTTTGTAAAGTAAAATTAGTAAAATTTGGAGGCAAGTTAATTTTTTTATATGATAATATATAAAAAATAAAACCAGCTCAAACTTTATTGTAAAAAATTTGATCAAGTGACCAAAACAAAGCATGTTAATTGGCTAAAATTAAAAACATATATGTTCACTTTTTTTACGATTTATTAATAAAATTGATAAAAATTGGCAATGTTTAAAAGGCTACTGCTCTATCAGTTTGGCTTTAAATTAAAATTTAAACCACAAGTTTTATTTTTTAGAACAAGAAGAACAAATCCTGTGGATTAGTTTTTTATTTTATAAATTTTTAAAGAAGGAGTATAGTGGAGATTAGGGTTCCTCAAATTCAAATCAAATCAAATATTGGATCAATTTGAATTTGATCAAATCAAATTGACCCTAATTTGAATTTGATTTGATTCAAATATTTGAATTTGAATTTGATTTGAATTTGAATTTTTAATAGTAATTTTCAAATCAAATCAAATATTTGTCAAATCAAATCAAATTTGGCCATATTTGAATTTGATCAAATCAAATATAGTCAAATTTGAATTTGAATTTGATCAAATATTTGATTCAAATATTTGAAGATCAAATCAAATTGCGGAAC
>QKWP01000132.1:257420-276499 GCA_003550325.1 Gigaspora rosea | reverse complement strand
AAAAAATTAAAAATAAATAAATAAAAAAAAAAACAAAAACAAAACGAAAGCAAAAAAAAGCGAAAACAAGCAAAAGTAAAAAAAACAAAACGAAATAAAAAAACAATGTGAATAGATCTAATTAATAAACAAAAGATCTAATCTGATCTTGTAATACAGATATGCAGATTAATTTAGATATATTCGAAGTATTTCAAAAATATAGTCCAATGCGTCCTTGGTATGACCCAGGTTACATATCTACTGATCCAGCTAGTCACAGCCAGTCCGCTCAAAAAATATTTCGAATTTACTTTCGAAAACATTTTTGAAATATTTCGAAACCTGCAATATTTTGAAATACATTGCGAAATATTTCGAAATATATTGCATATGCGAAATCTTGTAATTTATATTTTTGAAATAAAAAAACTTTCATCAAAGATATCTCTATAAGTTTTTGACCAAATTCAATGAAAATTTTTATTTAAATTCTATAGATTTGTAAAATTAAAATAAAAAAAATTTATTAAATTTAGTTAAGAACTCATGAAGATATCTTTGATGAAAGTTCTTATAAACAATTCTGGTACAGCTTCTTTATAATATATATTTTTAAAAATAGAAAAATTTTATTAAAAATATCTCTATAAGCTTTTGATCAAATTTAATAGAAGTTTTTTTATTTAAATTTACAAATCTGTAGAATTTAAATAAAAAATTTTTATTGAATTTGGACAAGAATTTACTGAGATATAGATACCTTTTTCTAATTTGACTTCTCTCTAATTCAAATACTATTAAACTCTTTTTAAACTAAACAAAATTTGCTATAGTGTAGAACACTTAGAGACAACAATAAATAGCTAATTTTTAAAAACTAATAACTTATAATACAGAAAAGATACAAAAAAAAGAAGCCATTGGTTTAAAGCTAAATTAATTTACTACAAAATAGCAGCATTAATTTTTTTAAAAAATTATTTGTTATTAAGTTATTAGAATTTAAAATTCTGTATTTTTATATGAATGATCCAAAATGGAACATATAAAAAAATTTTTTTTTATTGGATATAAAAAATAGATGTTTATAATTGCAAAACAATAATTTAAAATATATTTTAATAATAAAAATTGCATTGTAATTTAAGTTGTAATAATATAAATTTATATAATTATTTTTTAGTTATATATCTTTTTTTAAGTAACCAATCAAATTACAGAAAATACAATAATCAAAATTTAGGAAATTATAAAATATCAAAAATCAATTATTTGAATAATTTTAAAATTATTAAAATTTAAATTTCAAAATAGGACACTTCTATCTCTAAATGTTCCATACTATAAAACATTTGTAAATTTTATTATAAAGTTTGAATTAGCTATATATAATTTTGTAAAAACTAAACTTTTTCAAATTTTTATATACAGTAGTAAAAATCAACAGTCCCAATAGTCCGGAATAGAGAGAGTTGACTATATATTCAATAAAAGTTTTTGAAAACAATTTTGGTACAACTTTTTTATAATATACTTTTTATAAATGAAAGAAAACTTTTATCAAGAATATTTCTATAAGTTTTTGACCAAATTCTATAAAAATTTTTTCTAGAATTAAATAAAAAATTTTTATTGAATTTGATCAAAAACTTACAAAAATATTTTTAATAAGTTTTTTATCTTTAAAAACATATACAGTTGCCTCATTCTAATCTAAACCTTTCTAAACCAAACACTATTAAACTCTCTTTAAACCAACTAAATCTCTTAGAACATTTGTAAATTTTATTATAAAGTTTGAAAAAGCCATATATAACTTTTTGAAAACTGAACTTTTTCAAATTTTTATATAGTAAAAAAAAACTGTCCCAATAGTTCGAATTAGAAAGAGTTGACTATATTATAAAAAAGATATCTTTATAAGTTCTTGACCCAATTTGATAAAAACTTTTTTATTTAATTTTAAAGCTCATAGAATTTAAATAAAAAAATATTTATCAAATTTGGTCAAGAACTTGTTAAGATAATCATATCAGCTAAGAAGAAAATATTATACAATTTGATCAAAAATTGGATTGGTTAGCTATTTTTAACTAGCCAATCCAATTTTTGATTAGACTGTGTAATGTTTTCTTATTAGCTGATATGTATTAATAAAAGGTTTAAAATTTTAAGTAACAAAATTAAAGAATTATAGTATGAATAGTGTTTATCATAGTACAAATAGTAGTATTTTAAAAAAATTATATTATATTTGTTAATTAAATAAAATTAATTAAATATTAAAGCTTATTATAATCGATTATATGATCTTTATATAACTTTTACTACCAATCACTTTACCAACATACACACAGAAATTCAGAAGTGAAGTTTTAATAAAAACAGTAGAAAACCTAGAAAAATACATAAAGTAACTGGCAGCTATTATTTAAAGATACAGTTAATTAAGTATCTGCTAGTAGATTCAGAGTTTAACACTCACCAAACAAGAAAAGGTACTTGTTGTTTAAAGGTAAAGTTTATAGACTACCTGCTGACAAGTTCAGAGTTTATTACTCACTGGAAAGAAGTACTGGGTAGTTCTCTATTGAATTTGAACTACACAAGAAGATCTACTCTCCTTTGTACAAGTGGTAACTACTTGGTGTTATTTGTTCTTTTTTTTTGCTTTTGAAGAATTTTTAAAAAGTGGGCTATTTGGTGTACTCCTTTCAAAAGATCAACAGTGTTTATACTAACCAAATTGGAAAGGCACCTACTATATTGGTTATGTTTGTCATAGTTATAATTGTCATAAGTGGTTTAGAAACAAATAATGTAAAATAACATACGAGGTACTCAGAGAAAACCACTGGAAGAAAATCCTAGAATATTAATAATAAAAGTAGTCAGGTTTTAAGACTACTTATTTTGGTTTAGTATTATTGAACCTTGGCCATTTTAGTAAATAGAACCCTATAATAGTAACAATTTTTATTTCATAAAGTCTGGATATACCCAGAGTCACCCTAGTTAATTTTAGGCTGTGAATAAAAATTTACAGAACAACGAAAAACTATAGTGCAGCTCTAACTTTTTAATTTTCTTAGCTATATATTATTTTCGTTTCATTGTTTTATATATAATAATTAAAGCTTATAATAAAATAAAAAAAAAAGTTTTGGTTATAAAACCTAAAAAAAAATATTAAGTTAATTAGCTTTAATAAAATAGATAAACAATTTAAAAACTTTATATTAAAGCTAATATAATCTTTATATATATTGTTTGGTTCTATAGACTATAAAAATTATATAATACTATATAGTTACAAACTATCATAGTGTTTTATGTATATAAAAAAAAAAGAAAGACTATGTTTATATTAAGAAATTTTTTTATGTGCTATCAGATAGATTCTATAATACAATCAACTCTCTCTAATCCGAACTGCTGGGACTGCTTTTTTTTACTATATAAAAATTTGGAAAAGTTCAGTTTTCAAAAAGTTATATATAGCTTATCTGAACTTTATAATAAAATTTACAAATGTTCTAGAAAATTTTGTTCAGTTTAGAGAGAGTTTAATAGTGTTCGGTTTAGAGAGGTTTGGGTTAGAGAAAGGCGACTGTATATTATTCATTTTTTATTTGTATATAGCTAGTGATGCCACCGAAATTGATTTTTGAAAAAGGCCTATTTCGTCTTCATTAGAGAAATTTAAAATTTTTTATAAGGAAGAGCGAATAAAATTTATATAGATATATTCCTTATAATTTCGTCTATTCAAAAAAAGTATCAAATAATTTCGTCTTTCAAGTAAAATAGGTCAAAAACAATTTCGGCTTCAAATTTTAATTTCGGGTTTTAGAACCCGAAATAATTTCGTCCTCATGTATATATATAGCAACCAAACTTACTCGTAACATTGCTAGTTCCAATCTGGTAATATATTTTCAATTTAAAAAAAGTAAACACTGCTAATTTTGTAAAAGAGATAAGCTAAAATTTCTACTTTTTGGTAAAAATTTCAAAAAAACCCAAAAAAATAAGACAAAAAAGCAAAGAAATATACTAAATAAAAAGAAGTTAGTAGAAGTTATGCTATATATAATAACACATCTTAAAAATAAACTTTAGAAACTAAGCTTACTATTTTTTTGCTCAATAGTACTAAAGTTTAACTAGGAGAACTATCTATTAAGTCTGTTTGGAAATGTTTTAGTTTTCTTTTTTTTGTAGTATTTCAGTTCTCTAGTAGATAGCTTCTTGTTCTACATCAGCGAATTATATATACGTAATCTTACGTAAGATATTACGGCCCGTAATATTACGAAATCTTACGATTGATACAGCATATTACGCAATATATTACGCTATATTACGGTAATATTACGGTTATTATTTCGAAATATTTCGAAATATATTGCAAATAAAAAAAATGCAAATTACCCCCCTACAGGGGTCGCGTACTCATGCAGATCAATAAACTAATGCACACAGAAGGTAATATTTTAATATTTTCGCATTGTTTGGCAATATTTTGCAAATTTTTGCAAATTTTCAAAATTTTTTAAAAAATAAATAAACGATATACATATTCACATAATCATGCTTTTTTACAGGTTTTCGCAATATTTTGCACGGTTTCGCAATTTAATATAAAATTTTATTTTTTTATTTATTATTATATATTATATTTTACATTTATTAAATATACATTTTTAATTAATACCGGTATTACATACTTTATTATATATTACATATTATTTTTACATTATTACAAATATTTTAAACTACTTTCGCACTTCATCGCATCTAATTCTATTACTATATACAAAAAACTAGCCCTATATACTTATTTTCGCTCACCCCACAGTTAGCTATTATCTTCGCTTCTTTGTTTTCTATCGTTTTTGAAAGTGTCAGAAGTTGCCGTTGGAATGCGCAAGGTTTCGAAAAGTTGTTGTTTTTCTCGCAAAGTGCCGAAATAAAATAAATTAATAAAAAAAATTTAAAAATAACCAAAAAAACAAAAACAAAAAACACGAAACAAAAAAAATAAAGCGAAACCTTGCAAGAACTTGCAAAAACTTGCAAAAATTAGCAAAAACTTGCGAAAACTTGCGCCATTTCTCTAAAGAAGCGTTCTTGAAAATTTAAAAATTGTTGGAGGTGTGTTCTTGAAAGTGTCAGAAGTTGTCGTTGGAATGCGCAAGGTTTCGAAAAGTTTTGTTTTCTCCAAAGTGCCGAAATAAAATAAATTAATAAAAAAATTTTAAAAATAAACCAAAAAAACAAAAACAAAAAACACGAAACAAAAAAAATAAAGCGAAACCTTGCAAGAACTTGCAAAAACTTGCAATAATTTGCAAAAATTTGTGAAAACTTGCACCCATTTTTCTAAAAAAGCGTTCTTGAAAATTTAGAAATTTCTGGGAGTGTGTTCTTGAAAGTGTCGGAAGTCGTAGTTGGCATGTGCAATGGTTCGAAAAGTTTTGTTTTCTCGCAAAGTGCCAAAATAAAATAAATTAATAAAAAAATTTTAAAAATAAACCAAAAAAACAAAAACAAAAAACACGAAACAAAAAAAAATAAAGCGAAACCTTGCAAGAACTTGCAAAAACTTGCATTCATTTCTTTAAAGAAGCGTTCTTGAAAGTTTAGAAATTGCTGGGGTATGTTCTTGAAAGTGTTGGAAGTTGTAGTTGGCATGCGCAAGGTTTCGAAAAGTTGGTTGTTTTTCTTGTAAAGTGTCGAAATAAAAATAAAATAAAAAAATTAAAAAATAAATAAATAAAAAAAAATGAAAAAAAAAACAAAAAAAACAAAAAAACGAACGAAAACAAAAATGAAAAACAAAAAAGTGAAAAAAATCAAAATAGAAGATTTAATTATAAACAAAAGATCTAATCTGATCTTGTAGTACAGAATTTGAATATCATCAAACTATTTCGAACTATTTCGAAAAATCAGTCTAATGCGCGATTCAGGTTACAGATCTACTGATCCAGCTTGGTTTTCTAGTCCTAAAATATTTTGAAAGGGTTTGCAATATTTCGTAATATATTTCGAAATATTTTGAAATTACTTTCGTAATATTTCGAAAATTTGATGTTTCGAAATATTTCACAATATATTACGTAATATTTTGCTTATATTACGGTTCGTAAGATCTTACGTAAAATTACACTATTATAAATTTGCTGATATAGTTGCTATTTAGTAAAGCTAATTTACTATTTTATATATTAGATATAGCTTTAGATATACAGTTTTTATAAGTTAGCCTTCTTGAAAATTTTGGTATAAGGAATCGTTGAAAAAAGTTAATTGAACTTGTTGATGCACTCATTTTAATATGATTATTATAATTATTATTATAATTTGTTATTATAACTTATTATTATAACTTATTATTATAACTTGTTATTATATAACTTATTATTATAACTCATTATTATAACTTATTATTATAACTCATTATTGTAAAAATTCTTAGTTTTTACAGATATATAAACTTTGCTATTTTTCTCAAAGCAAAGAAGTTTTTGTTTCTTACTTTTTATTTTTTTCAAAATAATCTTGTACTTGATATAAAATATTCAATAAACTAATATTATCCTTTGACTATAAATCGGTTGTTTTTGCATTCTGTTCTTTTAATTTCTTGTTTATATTCTTTTTTATTTACAAATTTCTTAACCTTTTACATGTAGTATTCCAAATTGTTAGTTGAAAAACCAACTAGTTGCCAACTTTTCAAAAATTTTTTAAACAACTAATTGATTAGAGTAAAGTTATTTGTCACATAAGTGACAGCGGCTTATGTATCACCGAACCAATCAAATTTCAGGATCTCGTATAACATAACACGATCAGAAAATTCAAAACAAACGTTCGTTTTATCAAAAAAAAAACAACAAAAATCGCTTATTACTCAAAATCTGCATAGGAAACCACCTTCCATGCTCTAACAAAAAGTTTTCCTTGAGCGATTCCACTATATCCCCAAACCCTGACCCTAAACCTAGGTGCTCACCCTAACTCTAAACTAACAAAAACTAAACTTTATTGATACAGAAGTGATCTACAGGTGACATTATCACATGCGTCGCATATAACTTAATCCAATCGATTAATTATTTAATTAATATAATTCTGAGATATTCTATTTAGCTGGACTGACCCGTGTTGATTTCTTGAGTTTGATTGGCTAATTATCTGATAATACCACATGATATAAATAATCGATTAGTTGCAACTATAGTTACGATTGGCAAATTTTTTACCAACTAGAAACTCTACTTACATGTTAATATAGTTGTATAAAGTTACTATAAAAGCAAGTTTTGTAAATATTTTCAAAATAGAAACCAGTAAACAATTTTAAAATTTGGGTGTTAGTTCATGACAACAGGTCGCCATGGTGACCCTATATGTACAGCAAATCAAAATTGAGCATGTGACAAGATAATATATTGCTTATTATTGGCCAATTAAAATTTTCTACAAACTTTCTAATTTTCTAATAAAAAAAAAACCAAAAATAAATTTTACTAACACTAACTATAATTGCCATGGTAACGGGTCTCCATCAAAAATTTGTCTTATATTAAAATTTAATTATAAAATCAAAACTTTAATGTTAATAAAATTTTACAAATAGTATTATTATAAAAATCAAAATTACAAATATCAGGTCATATAGTATAATATAACTTCGTTATTGAAATAAAAAATCAACCCCATGTATCTATATTAGGCCATATAAAATTAATTTTTTGGTTCTCATAACATAAAAAAAAAAAATGACCCGACAGGCCGGACTTTTATTTAAAAATTTTTAAAATTTTTTAAATTATAAAATTTAAATTTTAATTTTAAAAAATAATAACCTGGCATTATAGTATTAAATACTGAAATAAATAAAGTAATGGCCCGCTCATCTGGACTTTATTTAAAAATTTTATATATAAAAATTTTAAATTTTATAAAAAAATTTTTTGAAATCCCACCCGGCTATTAAAACATAAGTTATAAAAAATTTTTTTCAAAAAATTTTCAAAATATGACCCGGCCGGGTTATGAGAACCAAAAAATTAAGTTTATATGGCCTTAGTGATTAATATATTAAAAAATTTTGATAGGCTTTATTGACTCCAATATAACGTGTTTTACTTTTTTTGCGTCATATTTAAACAACGAACAGGCACAAGAGTAAATCTTATGATAAACCTTTTTTTTTAACTTTCTAACAACCTGGTTTTGCCTTATTAACGAAGATAGAAGATATTATTGATGAATTAAAGGTAGGCTAAGGTGCGTCGTCCCATTTCTAAATTTTTGGTTCTGTACTCTGAATTATTCAATTATTCATCTAGTGTCATGTTTCCGAATAAATTACGAATAAATCGAGCGGAAATTCAAATACTAACTTGGTGTTATTTTCTATAGCTTTAGTGTGTGGGCAATTTTTATACAAAATAACCGTTTATGTGAATGTCGAAGGAGCATTATAAAAAACTACATTGGGGCCAAGAGCCAAGATTTGAATCTCTGCTGTTGAATTAAATGTGACGAAAACAAAAAAAAACATTGAAAATTCGAACACGAAAGTGGGTTGTCACTAGATGCCTGCATTAGATTCACTAGTGTTGTCAATTCAACTTTTATATGGCGAAAATAAGAAGTGCATTACGTATTAACATAATTAATGAATCGAAATTTCGAAGTGCTAGTAATGTCAGTGGTAAAAGTGTGGTAAATTACAAATTGATTTTGCAGATCTGCAAGTAACGATAATGATTTAATTCATACCGTCTAATGATGATGATTGTACAAATTTCATCTAAACTGTAACAACCCTGATCCTCGTTTAACACTCGACTGTTTGAATAAAAATTGATAACTTAACGCGTGTACGCGATCGTTGCTACATTTTTTAAAAAGTGGAGCAGAATTAGTAAACAATTTTATAGTTTTTAATACGACGCAATACGACGCCTTATTACTGTAGTAAGTTATTTGGTAAAACCAGCCTGAATTCGTTTTAATGCACCTTTACCGCTTATACATCATAACAATCATCAAGACACTTGTCCGAATTGCTTTCTTAATACGCTAGCAATACTTTATATACTTTATGTCTTTATAGAAATTCTATTCATATCTTCCCTTTTTTTTTTTCTCATTTGTTTTTTTTTTTTTCTTTTTAGCTTCGAGCCAAAATGGGGGAGCAGGCAGGTTTAAGCTCCACACCAGCAACAAACCAAGTGCAGCCAGATCCAAAAAACATGCCGGAAACGGCTTTTGTAATTGCATTTTGTGTTAAGTTCATGGAAGCTCTTAATAAAATTTATTTTTGGCCAGAGGTGAGTCAATCCTTAACGATTTTTTATTACCATTTTTTTTTTTCTTTCTGTGAACCGGTGTGGAATAAATGACTTAAATGACATATTTCCTTTTTAATAAATAGGAACTAGATGAAGCATTAAGCAGCAATGAAGAAAGTCCATTGCTCGAAAAATTACATCGTCTCTTTATGAGAAACTTGTTAAATTTAAAAGCTTTACCCGAGTAAGTGTTAGCCTATATATATATGCAGTGTCATAAAGGAAAATTTTTTTATTAACTTTATTTATTGCATTTATTCACATTCGTTCATTGTTCATTAGAAAGAGGCTCTGGATGAAAAAGTTGTCCGAAATCATATCAGACAAGATCGAAAATCAAGAGGATTTTTATCTTGATCACAACCCTTTAAAACGCGTAAATGACAATTATTATGCACTTGGTGTCCGTGACAAGGTAGACATTAACTTTTATGCCAATTGATCGCATAATTATATATTCCTCTTTCTCAATGCCTTTATTTTAGGTAATGATTTTGCAATACCTCGTCAGTTGGCAACTAGTAGGCTCTAATAAAATAAGAGAGCTTATACAAGAGCAACACAAAGGAGTATCGGAAGAAGAAATTAAACCACTGGAAGTAGAAGTCCTTGGTGAAGACACTAAAGAGTCAAAATATTATTATCTTGGTAGTAAGTAGTCTATATTAAATGGTAATTATATATTTCTTTTTCATCAGTCTTACCTATTGTTATATTTGTGCTTTTTTTTTTTTTTAGTTGGTGCTAGAATTTATCGTGAAACGTTGGTCCCTGAATCCGGAAACTCGTCTTTGTCACATATAAAATGGGAGGCTATATCGACTACTATCGATGATCTCAAAAATTTTGCGTCTAATCGTGATGAAATAGACCCAACCAGATCTGAAAAAGAGAAATTATTATATACGAAAATAGTTAATCAAGTTATTCCCTATCTCGAAGAAGTAGCAAAGGTAGATGTATATTGCATATTAATCACTTCTTACTGTAGAATGAATTTTGCATCCAGTTTTTTTTTTTTTTTTTTTTTTTTTTGCAAATAGTGCACTAATTATTATTATTGACGATAGGACAAAGATCGAGAGATGGAGGAGAAAAAGCGGAAAGCTTCGGAACGACAAGCGCAAAAAGAAGTTGAAAGGATGAGACAACTTAAAATCATTGAGCAGATGCACAATAATGTAGAGATTTTGCCTACAAGAACGCGTGTTCGAAGACCACAACCTACTCCTACTACTGTGACAAATAATTCAAATATTGATGCTCAAGACAGTCAATCCATCGTTAATACTGCTAAAGATAGTTCTAATACAGTTAAAGCAGAAATTGGGGATGGCACGAGTTCACCTAAAAAAGATGGTGAGGATATATCAAGTACACCTGCTGAAGAAAGTAGTCATGATACATTGGATAAATATAACAATGATAGTATGGATATTCCGAACGCATATAATAATAAGAATGACAAAAATATTTCGAGTAAACCTAGAAAAAATAATAAAGATAAGGTTAGTAAACCTAAGAAAAATAGTAAAGATGGCTCTGATGAAGCTAAAAAAGGGAACAATGTCCGCAAAAATTCTAAATTGGCCAAAAAATCTGCACCAATTGATGCAACAATAATCGAAACTATACCCACAAATTATGCTAATGGCGTAAGTGGTCACGAAAATATACATCCAAATCAAGACGTTCTTACAGGTGATTCGTCAATAGTTGAAAATATTACTTACGAACATCATGAACATCACGAGCATCATGAACATGATCATGAACATGAGCAACATGAAAATGGACCTCACAATCTTAACAATATTGTTATATCTGAAAAGAAAGCTTTTGCAAACGATACTACAATTTCTTCATCAAGCCCAAATAAAGCCGTTGTATGTATTGGAAATCAACCGATTGATAATGTTAAAACGAATAGTCCAATTAAACCCGCAAGTAAAGGCCGCGGTCGTCCTAGAAAAGACAAGAACGTTACCAGAGCTCCATATACAAAAGTAGGTAAAGGCCGTGGACGCCAGAAAAAATCTGTTGCCACCGATGTACCCATGATAGATGGGCAGAATTTGGGAATCAACAAGAAAGGCGTACCTGGAGAGATCACTTTTAGTATTTCAAATAACGATGGTGTTCAACCTTGGAATAGTGCTCCTCAAGCCATCTTAAATAATTCTATATCAACTACAACGATCAATGATATTATTCAAAATAATAGTTCTGATACTGGTGATAAACAATTAGGCGTCCCTCCCCAAAATCTCACTATATCTGGATTTAATCAGTCTCCGAACGTAACCAGTATCTCAATTCAGACGAACGTTACGGCACCTAACATTGATGACAATGGTGCAAGATCCGGTGAAACAATCGACAACTCGCAAAATATAAACCATTCTTCTAATGATAATTCTATAACGCCCGTCTTCAATGCACCGAGCATTGAAACGATTGCTGATGAAGTTCGTTTAAAATCATCAAAAATGACATTAGATAACTTATTAACCTACGAGCCCAATAGCGGAGCTTTGCATTCTGAATTTCTTTCTACTGGTAATCAGGTTTTTACACCTACATCAAACGTTTCACAAAATAAGGGCACGTCTGAAATTGGTCATTTAGAACATCCTCTAATAACTAAAATTGCATCACTGATTACTCCAGTAGAAACTGATACCGAAGTTACAAAAGTAGTTGAGAATAATTCAATTGATAATGATAAATCTAACGAATTGGAGGAACATAATGTTAATTCTGATACAAATTTTTGGAGGACATCTGTTGCATCTCTTCTTAATAACGAAAAAATTCGAGATAATAACAATATTGGATTGGCGGTTCCAAATGGAAGTACGGATCACTTATCAGTAACAAGACCTTCGGTTAATTCAAATATTCAACCAGACAAATTGAGTATAAATACCAATATCATTGATAAACAATCAACTAAGAAACATCAAACGCGATCAACACGCCCTAATTCTCAAGCCAAAATCGTTGAGCCGATTAATACCTCAAATATCGACACTGTTGATCAATCTCTTTCTGACAACAAGAAACGGAGACAACCTAGCGATGATCTTTGGTATGAACGACCACTAACTCGTAATCAAGCAAAAGCAGCAGCTATTAATGTAATTGACACCGTTAATGGGACGAAACGTAAACAAGATGATCGTCAAAATGATGAATTACCAGAACGCCCTCAAAAGAGAAAAAAGCGTTTTTTAACCGAAACAGACATTGATGATTCGATTGGCATCTTTGTAGCTGTTGATTCAAAGGGCAATATTGATGTCATTAATAACAGAGAATTTTTGTCTCAATCTCCTGAAGAAGATACGGCGAAGCAAATATATTTTCAACCTGGTCCTGTTGGATTTCTTAAACTCGATACATCTTTGAAACATTCATTCTTTCAAGAAGATGAAGTATTTGGTGAGACTGATAGCGAATTATCAAGCTGTGGATCAGTTTCATCGATTGATACGGACTAAGCTTGAATAAAATTAAGTGAATTAATAAAAAATTTTGTTTATTAATATGTATTCTTTTGTGGTGATATGAGTTGTCAATTTTTTTGACAAGATTATTTCTTATTGATTATGCTCATTCACTAACATTAAGCAATATAATTAGTTTAACACTTTTGTCGATTATTTTATGGTTAAGAGTAAGGTTACAATTAAGTATGAGAAAATTATTTTTACTCTTATTATGTATATATTTAGATCGGTTGCTGTTGCAGTTTTGTTAGAATTATTACTTAGGGCAATAGCATGTATATAAAACATTATAAATAAAACATGCACGCATTTAATTCAGCTATATTAATGTACAATATTGTTAAAAGCAATCGTTAAGTTCAATAATTTAGTTCAATAAAGTACTAAGTAATATTTTTATATTTTTATATATACTGTAGGAAATCTTTGATACAGCTAGAAGATTTTATAAATTTCCAAAATTAAAGAAAGGAATGAATGTAATTATACACAAAATTCTTAAAGATGTTAACTTTGAAATATATCTACTTTTAATAATCTTTTTTTTTTTTTTTGTTATATAAAAACTTAAATGTAATTCGTTGGTTTCGAAAAATAATGTCCTATGAAAACTATGATTTTAAAAAGCTTTTACAATGTACCATAGACCACAGTATCCTCCCAAAATAATACCCCCCCCATGATTAAGGCCGGGTATTATTCATCACCTCTACTGGCCTGTTTCTTGAATAAGACCCGGGCATTATTCATCACCTCTACTGGCCTGTTTCTTGAATAAGACCCGGGGTACAACTATATTGATTTAGATATTTCCCAAATATAGTACCCGATTCTTCACACAGTACCACGGGTACTATTCAATTTTAAAAATGGAGGTTTGAATAAGACTCTGGTTACTGTATACAGTGGTCTAACGTAACTATTATTACATATACGCATATAAGCGCGAGATAACATTCGTAGATTTTATTTTGATAGCCGCATCCTTGAAACGCTTGTGGGAGTACCGCGTCTAACATATATAATAATATCGTACTTTACAGCTCAATATATCATTAGAACGTAAAAAAAAAAAAAAAAAAAAAAAAAAAAAAAAAAAAAAAAAAAAAAAAAAAAAAAAAAAAAAAAACTATGAATAAAACATATATATCTGTCTTTCCTGCTCAAAAAAGAAAATTTCCATATATAATGATTCTTCACTAGGAACCGGTAGCCGGTATAAGTCTGGAGCTATAGCTCTAGCCCCTGAAAAGTCTTACATAGATCTAATTTTTCAGGGGCGTTACATCCCAAAACTACATTTTTGATATTTTTACCATAAATGTATCAAAACGTAATTTCGGTCATCAAAGGGCGTAGAAGCATGAGTCAGACAATTATTATATTTTAGCGTTAATGAAATCATAAACCTCACGTGATAGCCATGAAGTTCTTCATGATTATCACATGCAAAACTTGTAACAAAATCGCATTTCAATATATACGCTAAGAGAAAATGGGTTTTTCTTGGCGTCACTCATATATTGTTAATTATTTTTAATATACCCATTATACTGAGTACAAGAGTCCTTAAAAAAATTTAAAAACGACACAAAATTGGTGCTGTATAATAAAAATTATAAAATACGATAAACAACTACTGTATATCAGATATCAGGTGAAGAAATGAAATTTGAGTGATCGACACTATCAATTTTCATAGACGGTAGGCCATTTTTAATCGTCACTTTCAGGGGTTTCATAAAAAGAAATAAAAAAAAAAAACTTAAAAAAAAAAAAAGCACATTTCGACCTATTTTTACCGCTTTCTTCTTTTTACTCCTCTTTCCCTTTCCTCCTCTCTCCCTTTTTCTTCTCTCTCCCTTTTCCTCCTCTCTCCCTTTTCCTCCTCTCTCCTTTTTCCCCTCTCTTCCTTTTCCCCTTCTCTCCTTTTTCCTCTCTCTCCCTTTCCCCTTCCCTCCTTTTTTCCCTCTCTCTTTTCCCCTCTCTCCTTTTTACCTGCCAGGTTACTATTATAGCCCAATTTTTCATTAGCACATTTCAAATATAACATTTATAAAAATTACCCCATTAGCATTCTTTCAAATATACCTATTTTGCCATTTAGCAGGTTTCAAATATAACCTTTTTCTCTAATACCTACTTTTCAAATATAACCTTTTTTAAAAAATGGTCCTCCATTAGTTATTTTTTTAACTATGACCTCATATAGATTGTTCGGGGTCCTGTAATATTAGTGAAACTGGTGATACTAGTGAAACTGGTGATACTGGTGAAACTAATAAAAATGGTGATGCCGGTAAAACTGGTAATACTGGTGAAATTGATGAAACTGGTAAATTAGTAAAGTAATACTAGTAATACTAGTGATATTGGCAATACTAGTGATGCCAGTGATACTGATGATGCTAGTGGAAATAGTGAGTGGTACTAGTAAAATTAGCAATACTGTAATACTAATAATAAAATTTTGATAATGTAATTTCAAGCAGTTTTAGAGAAGTGCAGTAAAGCATGTAAATTTCCTAGGGAGGGTCTGCCATCTATCACGTCCTATATATATATAGTCTAAATAGCCAATAATATTGAAGTGTTCATCAAATATTTTTTTTTAAAAAATTTTATTTTTCCATCAAAAGTAAAAATCAAAAGTCAATTAATAAAAAGTTCTTTAATACTTATGAAAATTTTGTGGTAAGTGTATTTTGACCTGCTGAATAAGGTTACTTAATTGATTTTAATCGATTTGTTAGTAAAATTTAGACTTTACTATGTAGTAATGTTTGTCGATTGTGGAGCAAATATATTTTTTTAAAAAACTTTAATTTTTCTGTCAAATGTAAAAATCAAAAGTCAATTAATAAAAAATTCTCAAATGCTTATAAAAAATTTTGTATAAGTGTATTTTGACTTGCTGAATAAGTTTACTTAATCGATTTTAATTGATTTGCTTAGTAAAATTTAGACTTTACTATGTAGCGACGTTTGTCAATTGTGAGGCAAATATATTTTTTTAAAAAATTTTAATTTTTCTGTCGAACGTAAAAATCAAAAGTCAAATAATAAAAAATCCTCCAATGCTTATAAAAATTTTGTGGTAAGTTTATTTGACCTGCTGAATAAGGTTACTTAATCGATTTTAATCGATTTGCTTAGTAAATTTTAGACTTTACTATATAGTAACTTTTGTCAATTGCAGGGTAGCTTATTTTTAGGCCAAAGACGTTTTTGAGATTTTTTTAAATATTATAAAATTTGATTGGTCAATAGTCCTATCACTAGGGGGAGGGGGTCAGGACCTATGTAAACCCTAATCATGTAATTTACTGCACTTCCCTTATTACTAATAAATTTCAAAATAATACATTTTAATTAAAAAATTATTTAAACCAAAGTTAATTTTTTGAAAAATTTTAAACATTACCAGTATTACCAGATATCACCAGTATCACCAGTATCACCAGTATCACCAATTTCACCAATTTCACCAATTTTACCAGTATCACCAGTATCACCAGTATTAACAGTATCACCAGTTTCACCAGTATCACCAGTATCACCAATATCACTAGTATCACCAGTATCACCAGTATCACCAGTTTCACCAGTTTTACCAGTTTCACCATATCACCTAGTTTCATCTAGTTTCACCAGTTTCACCAAATCACTTTTTAAGTTTCACCAGTTTTACCAGTTTTAACTGGTGAAATTAATTAGCTTCATCTGCAACTCTAGTGATTACCATTAATGATCTGAAAAAATTCCTAAATTCTTAATTTCAAGAATGTCTATGATTATTGAATTACAGAGCAAAAAGAACATAATGCAGATACTATATTTTTGTTTTGAAGTTATTTAATAAATGGATTGAATACTGATTGAACAGGTTGCTGAATCAAGTAATAGTATTTTAAATATAACTTGTTAAATTATTAAATATTTTACTAATATTTTCAAGTTAAAAGTTAATACTATACCATCAACATCTACAGCTTCTAGTCTTTTTTTTAATTAAAATAGCATTTGCTATCAAAAAAATTAAAAAAGCAAGCTGTACAGTTAAAGCCCATCATATGCAAAAACTTTGGAAAAATACTTGCCCATTCTGTATTATATGAATGACCAAAGCTTAAACAAAAATTATTATTACTTGAAGAGCTAGAATCTTTGGATGAATATTACAATGCTATGCTATTATTTTTTGTAACCTTTTTTTTAGAATTTATTTTAGTTCTAATAGAAGATAAAAATATAAGGTATTAGATAGAAAATAATGAAGCTTGCACCTCTACTATTAGATGAAAAAAATCAAAATACATTTTTTTTTCTTTTTTTCAATATTACTTACTATTGTATTTTCTAATTAGAAGATATAGTTTACTTTATATGCTTTTTTCTCTTTGCCTATAATTGCAAATAATAGGGTCTTTGTACTCAATTTTTTGGATTGTAGCATATATTAAAAATCATGAAGCAAGATTCAAAAAAAATAAATGTTAGTTACAAAGCTTCTAGATATAAAGACAATTCTGTATGTTTTAATTCTTGCAGTTATAGATAATATTAATATGATAACGTACCTTTTTTAATATGATAATATCTATAATATAGTTCATACTACTATATATACAACACTATAGATGATTTTCAGTTTGAGTATCTAGAGCTTCCCAACTTAGAACAATTTGAAATTCAAGACCTTTTCAGTATAAGCACTATAATAAAAATATGAAATACAAAAATAGATATAATTTTTAGTCAATTAATTAATGGGTATTCGTAAGCTGTACTAAATTTAGTACAAAAAGCTTAATTTAATACAGTTAACTCTTTCTAATTCGAACTGCCGGAACTGTTTTTTTTTACTATGTAAAAATTTGAAAAAGTTCAGTTTTCAAAAAGTTATATATAGCTTATCCGAACTTTATAATAAAATTTACAAATATTCTAGGAGATTTTGTTTAGTTTAGAGAGAGTTTAATAGTGTTGGGTTTAGAGAGGTTCGGATTAGAGAAAGGCAACTGTACAGTTAAAAAACTGAAATTTAGAAAAAATTTGATTATTAACCTTATATCAAATTTTTATAATAGATAAATATATATCTATTTAACCTACTTGTAATTTTAGAAGCATATCTTTTTGATAAAATTTATATTTATTATTATTTATTAACCCAAAAATGAATTTAAAAATAAAAAATTATCAAATAAATAATAATAATAATAATCAACTCTTTCTGACGATCACTTGTACAAATTTTCAAACAAAAGAAAAACAAAAAATTTTTTAGTAAAAGACGAAACAGCTGGGTATAATACTGGTTTTTATAAAGGTCAACCTTTTCTTCTATTCGGGGGACTCCTTTATATATTTGACACGCAAGCCAGAAGCGTCAGTTGTGCAAGATAACTGGCAGTGGGTGCCCTTGGTACAAGAAATTCTGGTGGAAGTTTCCTTTCGTTTTTCAGTCTGGCTAGACGGTGAACTAAAAAATAAGTTTTCAATACTCTCTCTAAGGTTTTTTGGTTACAAGAACATATTCGACTATATACCCTCTACCATATTCTCGCTTGAAGCAGTTTTTCTGGAATTTTCGACGGAAAGTGGGAAATTCGGTATACCCTCTCCAAAAGATCGATATTGTTGTTCCTATCCTAATCAGAAAGAAGGCATGCAAGTTGATAAACAAGAACGGATGTGTAATGAGACGTGGCACAATGGAGTAGGCAGATCTGCGGAACTAAATTCCAGAACGTTCTTTTGTTTCTTTTATGTACATATAATACTTTGGCAAGGCGTTTCCTTGCACAGTATTATATAATCTTTATAAATAGTCAGAATCATTTTTTTCTTTCTTTTGTTTTTTTTCTTTTTCTGCTTCTACGTGTCAGGATTAGCTTCTTTTCTTTGTTTTTACTTTTTTATATTGGTTTTTTTCTTTTTGTGTAGTTCGTTTTCTTGGTAGTTTCTTTTTACTTTCCCCCTTTTTCATTTGCCCTTTATGAAGAAGGAAGAATTTAAGGAAAGGAGTACGATCCTGACACGGCATTAGCAAACCGGTCAGTGATGTTTGGGAATCAAGTCTCAACAAGCATTGGGACTCCGACGGAGACAAATTTGTGAAATGGCAGGTCGCATCTGGGTACTTTTGTATCGAGTGAGTCTTTATTTGGGTGTAATTTGGTATACTGTATACGTACTTCGGTAC
>QKWP01000132.1:227167-256011 GCA_003550325.1 Gigaspora rosea | reverse complement strand
TTATTATTTTTCTTTTTCATAGTGAATGTGGGTCATATAACAGTTGTTATACGCCAAATAGACTCACACAAACTCACGGTATAACAGAAAAAGAAAAATAAATCCGTTATTGAATGTTCCGCATCCAATAACAGCGTATCTGGCTTTGAATTTAATGTGCTTGACAACCTGAGCCCCTTCGGGGCCCAGGTTAGCACATTAAATTCAAAGCCAGATACTTCTTTTATTTGTCATCCAAAATGATCATCCTGTGATCCTTCGGATCATAGTATTTTCATTTCTCTTGCCAAATAAAACTGTTATTGGATGCTACACATCCAATAACTATTTATTATATTATAAATTTGTATTTTTAATTATTTTTTTTCTACTATACTAACGTAAGTACAGCAAATTTGGCGAAATGTAAGTTTTGGTTAAAGTTAATTTATACAAAATTTTTATATGTAACTTATACTAAAATTTTGAATAAAAGAAATATTAGTATTAAAGTATATTTTAGCAAAGTTTTAAGTAAAAATTATTTTTTATTGTTGTAAAATAATTTTTTTAAACTGTACTAAATTTAGTACAAAGAGCTTATAGATACCCATTAATTAAAAACAAATATTTGATATCAAACATATTAATAGCTTTTAAAGAATATATTAAATCAGCATTATTCTTAGTATCTTTGAATGTTGTAATTTTTAAAATAGAAGAGGCTTCAAGCAAAAATAAGCATGTTTATCAAGCTGTAAACATGTATTTAGAAGATTTTGGTTATACAAAAATGGTGTATTGAATTTGGTATACAATGAAGCAATATATTATTATATAAAGAGTTACAAGAATCAAGAACAAGAAGTGTGTTGTATTCTAGAACAATGGTATACAAATAAAACAATATGCAATGCATTAATTGTTGCCTTTTAAAATAGGTTTGTTGCATAGCTTAAATTAAATTTCTCGATAAACTTGAGCAAAATATTAACTATTAATCAAAATTTTGGTATTAAAACTCATTTGAATAGCTATTAGATTTATGATTCATCTATATATACAAGAAAATAATATTTTTATTAAAGAAATTTCTGCAGAAAGCAATAACTTATTAAAAGTTTTATCGATAAATAGAATATTTAAAATTGCATAAATTTAAAATTTATATAGCAAATTTTAACTTGCAAATATATAGCCTAATTGTCCGGAGTGAAGTGAAGGGCCTTTAGTTTTTACGTATCATGATACTAAGTTACTTTCTTGATACATCACATATTAAAATATCAAAAATGCAACTTTGCACTTTCTGTTTGATGATTTTTAAATTATTTTTAATTGCATAATTTATGAAATTAAGAATAACTTTTGATCCACTGGTCCATTTTGGATAATTTAACTATCAAAATGTTCATCTCGATAAGACGATTCTCCACAAGTGACAATTTGCTAAAAATATATTGCCACAACTAACAAAATTCTAACCCTAAACAGGATCCCAAGATCATTTATTACTAAGTAAATTTCTTTACTATTGAATAACTTTTGATTTACCAGGCTGTTTTAAATGATTTAACCACCAAAATGTTCATCTCAGTGAGACGATTCTAACAAGCCCAAAATCATTAAATTCCAATTACAGGATCCAAAAATCAATAAAGATTTATCAATTATTCAATCAAATTGATTTTTATATATAAATCAATTTGATTAAATGATTGATAAATCTTTATCGATCTTTGGATCCTGTGATTGGAATTTAATGATTTTGGGCTTGTTAGAATTGTCTTACTGAAATAAACATTTTGGTGGCTAAATTATTCAAAACAGCCTAGTAGATCAAAAGTATTCAGTAGTAAAGAAATTTACTTAGTGATAAACGATCTTGGAATCCTGTGATTGGATTTTAATGATTTTGGGCTTGTTAGTAGTGCTTTGATTCATAATCTGATAAATTCAGATTCATCCGATAATTCGGATTAATTTCGGATATCCATATCCGTTAATTTTAAATGAATGGATCCGTATTACATATTGGATCAAGGATAAGGATTATCCGATTATAATCCTAGATGTTGCTTATGTGTCTAGTATTTTGTTAGACATATGTACGTACAGCACATGCTAGAACGATAGCGATCCAACTCTCTCAGTCGGGTGATGCGAAGTAATTGAGTTTGATAATATATAGTATATATCAGTTAATCGAATAGTGTTTGTGCATGTAAAGTTTGAGTGAGAGGCGTAACGATTTGGTGAGGCTAAGGGTATACGGTGAATTCACAAAACAGTTCTTTTATTAAAGGACAAAGAAACCAAGATCGGTTTATCTTTATTACAAGACAAATCAATGATACATCTTTTACGCAGGTCAAAACTAATACTATTTATAAAAAAAAGTAAATAGGGGGCAGAAACAAAAAGAACAAGATCGAATTTTTCCTTGATCAATCACAGCATAATCGTTGATAATCGATTTTTCCACGTTTAACTTTGGGGAGGCTGTTCTGATAATTAACAAAGCCTCAAATGCAACGGTTTATGCATCATCATTCCGATTGTAAATCAAATTTTGTCGGGTGATCTGATCTTGCAACAATGGTTTCTTCTCAATCTTCATATGGTCTTGCAGAGTATCAGTGCCAGAATCAGGTCTTGTATCCTCTTTCCGGATTCTTAAAAAAATTTTTTTTAAAAAAACCTGACTGTCTCGGTGCAGTCATATGAATCATGTGCGTCACAGGATTTCGGGGTCTAGGGATCCTAATTTTTTGCTGCGACAAACCCCCAAATTCTGCCTGTTTTACACTTCAAATTATGCGAATTATGCGATAAATTTTTAAAATTATGCTACAGATTATGCGGATCAGATAGAAATATGCGAAATTTATCGTTATAAATTTTTATCGTTATCGTTATCATTATTGTAAGTACCGAACTCCCATCAGTAACTTACCAATAAAACCATAAAATCTGTGTAATATAAAATTACGAAAAGAGTCGTGTTTACAAAACTGTCTTTTGTGCTAAACAAAAAATTCCCTGCAAAATTTTAGTATAAGGCCACGCAAAGTTAATTTTTCATTTTGCAACCTTTTTTTTTAAATTTCAATCATGGCAATTATTCTATTTTTGCTATTTAATTTTTTCTCCGGTGTCACCCGATGATGACCTTAATTTTCTGGAATTACCCGATAGAACCGAAAAAAATCTAAAATTTTCTGGGTGTGAACATGAGCATATTAATTTACAGTAGATTAAAAAAAAAAAAATCTGACCAGCCAACTGAAATTTTGGAACACCATGTTATGCAAAACGAAAAATTAACTTTGTGTCCTAATATATGTTTCTTATTAAATTTTTTTACTACTTTAACGATATGTTTTATTACTTAACAATTGAAATTGCAAATATGATAAGTTATGAAATTTATATTTCGTACAATCAAATGCTGTGTCCAATAGGAACTGGTGGGGAAACTGATAAACCCGATATTACTCGATCTTTAATTTCTGCTATTTATGCGCAGATTATGCTTTAGCTGTCGCATATGCTTCTGCAGTAAAATCACATATTATGCTATCAAAGATCCGCGGTATCCCTACAGGGGTCACATTTCTGCTGACAGACGTAAATATGATTGTCACGGGATTTGCTAACAACGTATAATAAGACCAGAAATACTTCAAGATTACGATAACAAAAACAAAAGCTACATTAGGATAAAAAAACCTCAAGGTTAATCGTAGATATCAAATATTGAAAACTTTATTTAGCATGAATCTAATCATATTTTGTATCATAATTTTATCTTTTGGAATTACGAAAAGGGTGCTAGTTAATAATAAAACAGGATGTAGTAATAGTGCACATGCTACTGATTGAATTCGAATTTACCAATTCGTATTATAAATCGGATTAAACCGGATACATGAAAGAAAATCCGAATCTAATCCAGATTGTTTTTTTAAAATAGGATCGAAGCTCTACTTGTTAGAATTATCTTATCGAGACGAACATTTTGATAGTTAAATCATTCAAAATGGACAGACTGGTGAATCAAAAGTTATTATTAATACCATAAATTAGAAATATATAAAATTTATAGTACAAGAAATAAAATTAAGTTTTAGACAAACAATGTTATACTTTTATCTAGTAAATAGCAAACTTTTTGAATTATTATATTTATATAAATATTTAGCTCCAGACAAACAATGCTATGCATTTATTTAGTAGCATTTGCTTTTTTATTTTCAACAACAAAAAGAATGAGGTCTACTGAGTCTGTAGTCTGATTTTTAATAGTTCTTTAATACAGACTATAGCTTCTTCAAGATCTTTAGATAGTAAATTCAATAAATATAACTCAGAATGAGCTTTATTTTGTTTATAATAAGGCTTTAAACACATTTGATGTAAAATTTATAAGGAAAAATATAGTTGAACATAAAACTAATTTGAAGAATCTAAAGCAAAATATTAAATTAGCACAAGCAGAAAATGAATGATTTAACTTTATAATTTCAGAATTTTCTGAAGATTGGTTAGTGAAAAAGGAACTATAGTCTATTAAAGATTATTAAAAAGCTCTTAGAAAATTGATTAATATTTATAGCCAGAATTATATACTTTATTTACAAGAACAATACAATTAACAACTACTGAATACTAACAGATATTTCATTATTATTAATTAGAAATTAACAAAATGAATAAAGTTGTTGTAAAATTATTCATAGCTTAGCTAAAAAAGTAAAAGTAAAATGTGATAAACTGGACCTGAAGATAGCAAAAAAAAAAATAAACTTGAAAAAAGCTAATCAAATAGTAATAATAAATGTAAAAAAAGTAAGTAGCAGTTTTATACATACTTTAGAATCATATAATATAGAGATTAAAGAAACAAATTAAAATATACAAGTTTTATCTTTTGGTTCCAAGTCTCAAAAACTAAGTATATTATACAAAATTAAATCTAAAAAAAAAAAATCTTGTTATAGCTTAAAAGATATAAAAAGTTTCTATAATTGTCTAAAAAATTTGTTAATTAACTAGTAGAAGAGTTGTTATTTTATAAAAATTGGATATCTAAATGGATTTAGGTTTAGTACTATAGTATAACAAATATAGAAGACTACTACTAAATACTCAAATCCTAACAAAATTTTGATAAACAAAATGCTAATAAACAAAATCCTAATAAACAAGATTCTGATAAATAAAGTCTAACAAAATTTGACTAGAATTATAGCTATATTAATTTAAATACAGACTAGCTTGTTTAAATTTTGACAATATTAGAATTTTGATTCAAATTTATTAAATGTATCTTAGAAATTATAAATTGTATAACAAAACAAAAATTAGTAAAATAATTTAACTAGAATATATTTGTTAAAACTTGCAATATTGTTTTGTTAAAAAAAAAACCTAATTAGCAAAATTGCAATGTATAGTTTTTCTTAAATTTCTTGATACCTTTATAATATACTGTTTTTTCAAAAATACATTTTATAAAAAGTTTTTACTTATATACATCTAACAAGCTGTTTTTTATATCAAAATTTTGCAAACTCTAAAAAAATTATACAAAAAGAGAAAAAATAATTGACTATTTTTGTTTTTTTTTTATATTTTTTAAACTGTTTAACTTGTAAAAACCTTAGCAACCTTTTTGTCTTAGAGAACATTATATGCTATAACAAGGTTTAAGATAAAAATTTAAAAACATAATTGTGTTAATTTGTATAATTTATAAAAATTATATAATAAAAATTTATATATAATATTCAAATATTATAAAACATACTTATAGTATTTTATCACCATAAATAAATTAAATTTACAAATCTGTGTAACAAAACAAAAAATAAATTTTTATAAAACAAAAGTAAATTTTAATTACTTTAGGGTTAGGGTAAGGTCTAGGATTTTATTTAGGCATTATTATATACAAAATTTAGCAAGAAATTTTTTTATTAGAGCCTCAAAAATTGTTTTATAAGCAAAATTTTGAAATATGAATATTTTTTTAAAAAAATAAACAAAAAAATGAAATTTCATGTTATATCTGATCTTAAATTTTTATTGGCTATTCTAAGAGTTTTGTGTAATATAGTGTAAAACACCATAGGTGCATTTTAGTAAAACTCATAATATTTTAATTAACTATTATTACAAGTTAAATTTGAAAATATCACTCAAATATTATTTAATAATTGTCTATAGTAATAGCAAGCTGGTTGTTGGATATAAACTAATTAATAGAATATAAAAAAGGCAATATGCTAAAGGTTTTAGTAAAATATGTTATATATTGGTTTGGTGTTTAGAAAAATATTCAAATATTGAAAAAAGATTTATAAAAGATATTAAATATTTTTAAGATAGAAATAATCTAAAAAGTGCATCCATGCACTTTGTACCCTCTAGTACTTTCTAATGTACTAGTAATAATTTTGCCTGAAGTTGGATTAAAGTTAGGAGGCTTCCAGAAATTAGCTGATTTTAGAGAGGTGGGTGGGTCAGCTAGTGTTCCGCATGAACCGGACCGGGCGGGTATTTTTAAAGATCCGGGTCCGGTCCGGGATCCAAGTTAAGGATCTGGATCCGGTCCGTCTCTAAAAAAAAACCTCTCTAGAAAAAAATATTGCCCTCCATATCTCTTTGATGACTCTGCTTGTCTTTTATGTCCCTTTTTTTTATCTACATTATGAACATTTTTGACCTAACAGAAAAGCTAGCTTATGTTTTAGACTGGACCGAGCGGATCTTAATAAAGATCTGGATTCGGTCCGGTATATGGACCGGACCGGACCCAGATCTTTTGCGGAACACTAGGGTCAGCTGAAGTATCAGGTATAATTCTGGCCAAAATTTTATAATTCTGGCCAAAGTTACAAAATTATTTTTGACCAAAATTATAGATTTATTAACAATATTTAATAATTAATAATTTTTAATTTACTGGATCAAATTTAATGATTTAACTACCAAAATAATCCTTTTAATAAGAAATTCTAGCAAGCAAAATCATTAAAATCTAATCACTGGATCCAAAAATCAGAATAAATAAATGTTACTATAAAAGTTTTATAATTTATTAAAAACATTATAAACCATTTATAGTAACACAAATTTATTCCAATCTCTGGATTCTGTGATTGGATTTTTATGATTTTAGGCTTGCTAGAATCCATCAATTGAGCTGATCATTTTGGTAGTTAAATCATCAAAATTGGACCAGTAGATCAAAAGTTATTAACAATTAAAAATTAATTTTCAATTGTTAATAACTTTTGATATACTGAGCCAATTTTGATGATTTAATTACCAAAATGATCAGCTCAATAAGAGGATTCTAGCAAGCCCAAAATCATAAAAATCCAATCATAGAATCCTAATATCAGAATAAATTTGTGTTTCTATAAATAGTTTATAATTTTTTAATAAATTATAAAACTTCTATAGTAACACAAATCTATTCCGATCTTAGGATCCAATGATTAGATTTTTAATATTTTGGGCTTGCTAAATTCCTCTCATTGAGAGGATCATTTTGATAGTTAAATCATCGAAATTGGCCCAGCAAATCAAAAGTTATTTACCATTAAATATTATATCTAACTTTACCAGGAACGAATGCAATGAGTGCATGGTTTTACGCTGTTTGGAGTGGTATTTGTCTGCAAAATCTTAAGTTTGATTGGTCCACATGACTTATTCGTCAAATTTTGGTTATTTTTCACGCATGATTTCATCACGCCATTATTCTTTACATGCGAATTCATCACGCCTTCTTATATGGCATAGATTGACAAATGTACACATGCATACAAATACAAATATAACGATAATAACTACGAGCATAAGCAATATCATAACTGCAATAACTAATAATATTAAAAGCAAGAATTTTAGATGCAAAAATTGGTATCCCGTTGCAAATTAATTTGTCTATTTACTTGATATTTGGCATTTTTCATTTTTTTTCGTAGAATTTTTTATTGGGTTGATTAAATGATAATCACTGATCATCAAAGACAATAGCGAAATAATTTTCAGATAACTGGATAACCTGATGATTAATTATATGATGCATTATAAACTTTGTATAATTCTCTAATGCAAGTCAATAAAGTTTTGTGCTTGCTTGATACCAAAAAGGCCAAGTAAGATTTTTACTTAAGTTCCCAAATATCAATAGATTGTACCAGGAACATAGTATGAAGTACGAAATGTATGGTTAACAGACAACTTACTGTGTACGATTTCTTGAATCTTATTTAAAAGGCATATTCAAATTGATCGATCATTTGATGCGCATTAACATTACGTGCATAAACAAGTATACTGGGTTTTGTTTAATGTCATATGAAAGCGTTTTTTGTGTAAATCATTTTGATAAACTTGTGGCTGTGCACATTTTCTACATTCTAGCACGATGTTGTGCTTGCTACTTATGGTAATCAATTCGAGGATATAGTCCGCTACTTTCTAAAGAATATTTGATCTGCATGAATGTTGTAATCTATTTATTTTTTTCGCTTGCTATAATTAATTTATATGTACAAGAACGTAATATGAAGTACTGTAATATTCACTAAAATATGACTCATGTGGTGACCGCAAATAATCAAAAAGCCACAAATATCAAGGCTAAGTAATATTCGCTAAAATATGACTTATATGGTGGCTGCAATATGGTATAGTAATAATTATTTTTACTGCACATCCGTAAGAATGTGCAAGAATGCTAGTATATTTAAAAAAAATGGCAGAGTTGCAAAATCATGACCGCAGGTTATACAGGTTTTTAACCCGAAATGCCTATAAAAATTATGTTAAGGTATAGCTGCCGATCATTTAATAATAACTTAATTGTATTGCTAACAAAAATATCTATAGTAAGCACTATGCCAAATTCAGAAATTCAAGTAATTCAAAAAAATCAATTTGTTAAAGCATGTACTGTACGTATGTACATGCTAAAAAATACAAGTTTCATTCAAAAAATATATATATATTATAAACATATGATAAGTAAACAACAATATTCATAGTATATATCAAACTAACTAATTACTTTATTTAATAACCCCAGACTATACCCATCCTTAAATAATTTTTCCGTTCCTGGTTTCTAGTGCAACAGCGTTGCACAGCTACCTTATTTAATAATTGTAAAATCTGATTGGCTGATTGGGGTAACAGGTAGGTGTGATAAGGGTGAGGTGGGCTCATAGTAAAAAAAAATTAGCTGATTTCTGGAAGCCCCCTTAGAGTTAGAAAAGACCTCAAATAATCTATATGAACTTATATTTGAGCATCATAGTAAATTTTTTTTTGGTTAGCACTTTTATATTATTAATATATAAACTATATTTTAAATATCATATAGAACTTTTGTTCAATTTTAAATTTTTTTGAAATAACATTTTCTAAAAAAAAATAAAAAAAAAATTTACGTTTTTTAAAAAAAACAAATTTATATTCTCTAAAAAACAAAATACAAATTTACATTTTTTTTTTAAAAAAAAACAAATCTACATTTTTTTTTAAAAAAAAATCAAATTTACATTTTCTAAAAAAAAAAAAAAAAACAGATTTAAAGTGAGTAAGAGTATTTTGACAAAGTTAAAGTTGTCACAATTTAAATTTTTTTACTAACCGAAGAAGCTTCAAATAATTATAATAGTACACAAACTAGACTTTTTTAGAAAAGATTTACATAAAAAAATTATAGTACAATGAACCATTTTGGGCCAAAATGATCACAACATTTATAGTACATATAAAAGGATTTTAGAGGGGTAGAGGTATTCTGACGAATTCAATATATACACTTACTTTTTCTCATCTGGAAAAAAAATTCATTATTATTGTTTTTTACGCTTTTGGTTCTATTTTTTTTGCTTTCTTTGCTCATGTTCTTTAGCTAATTCTTGTTCTTGGGCAGCCTTTTGTTGGGCTGTTAATTCTTTTTTTTTTGTTTTTTTTTCAATCTTTGCTTCTGCTTCTTCGTTTAATTTGTTTAACCTAGTGAATTGACTCGACAAAAAAATTGTTGATCGATGATTGATTAAAAAAAATTTTCAATGATCAATCAAAAATCGATCATGTATGTTTAATTGAGTATAATCGATCAAGCATAAACTTTATAAGCTCGAGCATATATAATCGATCAATCATTGGGTAATCATTGATCGATTATCAAATTAAAAATTAGTATATAGCCTTCATAGGCATCTTATATGCAAGTGTTCACGAACAAACATTAGGGCCGTGCCATGAACTTTCAATTTTCCTCTTTTTCTTAGTTAATAGTTCTGTCTTCAACATTTACCGGTAATTAGCGGAATATAATTTAGGACAACCAAGTGAGCTTGCCGCTACAATGAAGAAAAAGATGGTCGAGACCATCTTTTTTTATCATATAGTGTTTATTGGTTAAAATTTAAGACCCGTATTTCACACTACAAACCTTCAACAAAATTGCTGTCAGTTAATTGCAGTAGTATTGCAGTGCTTCTATTGCCAGTGCTTCGGGTTGCCTTTCTTTTCAACACTGTCTCCTGGTAAAACAAAATCTTCTTTTAATTTTTGGACATTCTTTGTAAATAATTTAGTGCCAGCGAGAAGGTCTTGAATAATGAAATTTTTCCGAAGCCGTGCAGAATATTTTGCCAATGTGATTAATTTTTGAAAACTTTCAGGTTGTTTTTGAGATTATGGCGAGTATGCTTCTTCTCTAACTTTGGCAGCAGTTTTCTTTTTATTGATTTGTGGTTCATGAATTCAGAATTTGAATATTAATTAACTGTTATACATGATCTCGTTTACTAGTTTATTACATTGAGGGAGATGCTTGAGAGCACCCACAGTTACGATAAAACCAGAAATAGAAAAAGCTAGGGTGTTCTCAAGCAGCATGCTCGATGTAATTAGCTAGTGATTGAGATAGTACTCAACTATTACGGCATTATTAATTAGGTCATTTTTGGAGAACCGATAGTATGAATATTGAAGACCGATAGCATGGATGATAATATGATTTAAGTATGCCACATATTTTCTTCAATGTAATTAATTTATAATCATATTGGTCTTTGAGTAATTGTTTAGTTAGTTCATAGATTATTGTGTCGGTCATGTAGGTGTTGTGTTCTTCTTCATAATGAGAATTAATATTAAGTTCTTCTAATTGATGACTATTAATTCTTTTGTAAAAGGGATAAACCCTTCTATCTTTGTTAGTAGTGCAAAGGAGTAGGGTAATGACATTTATTTAAGGTTTTGTACTCAAGTATTACGATTAACTAAAATACTGATAAGCAAACATCTTAACTGCCATTTAGCAATTATGTTTTTACATATCGAAAGATCAATGAAAGAAAAAAGCAATTTACAATACTTCCAATTTCTGTTTCTCCCTTTTTATAATTTACTACGAACCAAAAACTTTTTAATTTCGGCTACTACCCTTCTAATTTCTGTTTCCCTTTTTATAATTTACTATAAACCAAAAACTTTTTTATTTCAGCTAAGATTTTTAGCATAAATAATAAGGTAATCATTCATCAATGTTAATAACTTATATAGAATATAATATGGTAATTATTTATTTAAAATAACGATAACATCAAAATTTTGTAATGATTACAGAATTGTAAAACAAAGTAATCAAAATTATAATTTCTAATTATAAAAATTATAATATTTCCTATTTCTTTTAACAAAAAGAAGTCATTGACTGTATCAGGCTTAAGCCTGTTTCTTTCATCTGTTATTTGTTTACCTGCATCGCTAAAAAGGCGTTCACTAGGAATGGAAGTTGCAGAAATTCCTAAATTTTTGAGATATTTTGAAAAGGATAGGAAAGTTTTTCCTATTATCTCTCTACCATTTAAATGGAATTTCATCACTATAAGCTTGTGGTGTCCGAAATCTATCAAGATAAGTACTAATTTCATCATAATTAATAATCTCTTCTTCCTTTTCTTCTTCAAACAAACATAATTTGAAGTTGTTTATCATTTTTTCTTTAAGCTTATTTTTATTGTTAGATTCTTGACTAATATTTAAAGATTCCTCATCTTTAATATAGGCGTATTCCGATCTTAATAATGCGATTGCTCTTTCTTTATCTTCTTCTGGCCACTCTTTCATTTTTTTGAATCTAGGATCCAAAATACTTGCAAGTAAGACAGAATCTGGCAGAGAATCAAAATAATTAAAAAGAGCATCATAAATCGTATTTTTGACCAAATTAATAACTTTAGAAATATTTGGTCTATTATTACTATTAGTTTCCTCCTCAGTTTTATCTTCAGTCTCTTCTTTGACTTTTTCATTAGTCTCTTCCTTTTCCTGATTTAATTCTCATCTTATCGATTCGATATCTAATATTTTTATTATTTTTAAATAATTAGAAATTAATAATATAAATTATTGCACGGGTTTTATGTGACAGCCTATGCTTTTTTATTTACTTATCAGTTATTGACACGGGATTGTTACGTCAAAGTACTTTTCAAATTATTAAAAAATCCCAAATACCCTCATAATTTTAAGGGCTTAGAATGTATTGTATCCAGAATACTTATAAATTTGTATCGATTGTGCAATTCTAGGTTGACTTTTCAAAGTCTATTTTTCTGAAATACCATTTGCTGAAGTTATAATCCATTTTATTAACGTTATTTCACAGATCTTATTTCATCAGCAATTATTTCATTGATCGCTCATTTCACTAACAAAAATTGCACTAACCTTAATTCTTAACTTGTTAGTGAAATGACTGTCGACTATCAGTAAAATAAATTATCGGCGAAACAAACTACTGATAACAGATATAATCTAAGTTGTTGGAATGGGTCTTGTCAGAAGAAATAGCATTTCGGAAAGAGGGCTTTGAAAATGTAGGCTTTGAAAATGTAAGCAACAATGCTATTGCACAGGCTACAGATAAAATTATACTGCGCTGTTTTTTAAAAATTCTGTACTGTACCAAAAAAGATAAATCATTTGAAATAATGGTACTTGAAATTAAAATACCTGGGCACTACCATTTCACCGAAGTCGGAATAATTGCTGATGAAATAAATTTGACAAATTTATTTCATCAGCAATTATTTCATTGGCGGCTCATTTCGCCAACAAGTTTTGTTAAAAATTGCACTAACCTTAACTCTGACAATAAGTGGTCATTAAATTATCAGTAAAACAAACTATCGATAACAGATAGTCTAAGTTTTCGGAAATGGGTCTTCTTAGAAAAAAAGAAATATTAGAATTATAGAGTTGAAAAAATAGCATTTCGAAAAGGTGGCTTTTTGGAAATATGAGCAACAATGCTATTCTGCAGGCTATGAATAAAATTAATACTGTGCTGTCTCTTTGTACTATACCAATAAAGGATAAATCATCCTGGAATTAAAATATCCAGGTACTAAAGATATATAACATGTACTTGAAATATAAAATACTCAAGATAGAGAAATTGTCCTTGGAAAATACCTCTTTAATGTATAGTACCCGGTTATATAGATATATTGGGTGGTGCGATAATCACTTCACCGACATGTCATTTCACTAACTATTCACAGGCAATTATTTTACCGGCAGTTATGTTTAGAATTAAAGATTATTGCAATTATTAATAAAAACTTGCTGGTAAATAATTGTCGTGAAAAGACTTGTTGGTGAAACGAGGTGTCAGTGAAATGACATGTATTCATACCCCAGATAGAAGCCTGCCTAACTTAGAATCTGGGCTACCCATCTTTGAAATTCTTGAACAAAGTATCCGGCTTGAAAATTAGTAAGGTTAGAGTTAGGGCTAGCATATTAGTTTAATAATTTTTAAGCCGGGTCCAAAGCTGGATAGCCAGATTCTGAATCAGGCAGATTTCAATTCGGATATGTACCTAAAAAATTTTTTTAATTGAAATGATCTTTGGTAGTATTTATATAGTACATATCTCTATGCTAACTATATAGTATATTTGTCTAAATACTGTAATTTGAAAAGCACGATAGTAATAACTGTTGCAGATAATGAAATCGAATTAAACTATCGCAGATAATGAAATCGAATTAAAATGAACTGTGGGTTCCTATTTAATTTTCTAAATATAAAACTAATCTTTAACCTTGACTCCTAACCCTAAAAAAATACAGCTCAAAAAATTTTATTTTTCGATGGTTTGTCAATTTTTTACTATACACATTACATTTTAATTCGATTTCGTTTAATCTGTTACAATAACTATTGCTATATAAATAAAAAGAATAAAAATACCTTCATCATTCTCTTCTTCGACTACAATATAGACATATTTTAAAACTTGTATAGTAGGATATATTAGTGACAACATACAATACTTTTGGCCACCAAGCCATTCTGTTGCTTCTTCGACTGGTTTGAAAAGTTCAAGTAAACGATTAAGCAAGTCCCATTCCCAATATTTCAAGAACCGTTTTTTTAATATCTCGTGATCTTTTTTTGCTTCTTTACTAGTTTCTAAAGAAAGCTTAAAAATAAGATACTTTATGGAATCTTTTAATTCTTTTAAGTACTTCCAAGAAGCCAAAGAAGATTCCCACCGTGTATTACATTCATTGATAGTTCTTACGATTTTTAAAGGAACATAAATTGCTGCTTCACCTATTTTATTATCCGAAGTTAGATCTGATAAATTTGGATTAGATGGACCTTGATCGACTAAACTATTCGGTACATCTTGATTAACTTCTGGATCTTCATATCTTGATAAAGGACCCCGAACAATACATATAGAGGTTACATTAGCTTTAATATAAACTTTTTAAAATTTTTATCCACTTTTTATCAGAGCTAATTAATCATATTTTATATATAAGCTTTAATATTTAATAAAATTTAACCAATTTTCAAATATAACAATACTTTTTTTAAAAAATTTTTCTCAAAAAAAAATTTTAAATATAGCCTATTTAAAACTTATTAATTTTATCCACTTTTAATAATATAACATTAAAAGCTTTTATCCACTTTTAAATGTAACCTTTTGGCCAATATCCACTTTTCAAATATAACATTTTTGTAAAAAGGTAACCTTTTTAGCCAAAATTCCAATGTAACCCCTATATATATTGTTCGGGGTCCTCTTGATAATACCGTAAACGGCCATATAAAAGACCCGAGTCTGTTACATTTTCCTAATTTTAAACCCGATAGTAGACCCGGGGTCTATTGTATGGATATGGATCTGATAATTGGGGGGATTTTATGCGGGGGTCTAGTACTGGGGGGTCTAGTACTGGGCAATATATATATATATATATATAGCAATTGGCACAAGTAAAACGAATTATATTTTATTTCAAGCTATCCGAATGTTTAATGCAATATAATGAATAACACGACATAATAAAGACAAGAACAAATTTATTTTTATCTGTGAACTTAGGCCTGGCGGTCTATATTTTTTAGACAAATTGTAAGAAATCCGATATTACTGGTAAAAGCCAAACCTACAAAAACGACAAAAAAAAATAATTAGAAAAACTCGAACCAAAAAAATAAATAAAAATAAATAAAAATCGAATATAAAAAATTAAACCGATATTGTAAGATTTTTTTTTTACTGTTGATTAAATACAACCTTTTTTTTAGAGTACCGTATTAATCTTGCTATTACCGGTACTTACAAAATTAGAAACTTGAAATTCATATAATTTCTCAATGACGATTATGAAAAAATGCTGATATTGACTATCACTATGGCATAATTGACTTTTAAATATAATTAACATGTGTATTTGCTGCAACAAATATTACACAATATAATTTAAAAAAAAAAAAGGAAGGTCGTATTTTATATTTCTATCGCCTCAACAAGTTTTTCCAACTAAAGGTAAGAAGCAAAATAAGTACTCTATTTCGATTTTATTAATATTATTAACTAATATAGTTGAGTATAGTATCGGCATTAAAAATTGGACGAAATAGAGCAAATCTAAAACAAGCAACAATTACTAAAAAAAAAAAGAAGTTGAAATGCGCGTGAAAAGTTAGCTATCATTACGTATTTTGAAAAAAATCCTACAGCAAGCAAACATAATACTGCAGAAATCTTTATTATAACAACAAAACAACTGTGTGATTGGATTAAAAAAAAAAAGAATTAAAAATTGCCCCACCTTTTGTTAGACGGCTAAATACTAGCTCGCGCCCTAAATATCCGCTTTTGGAAAATGAGCTTAAAACTTGGATTAGATCTTTACGTTCATCTCAAAAAGTTGTAACTCAAAATATGGTCAGAACTAAAGCAAAGCAACTCGCAAAAGCATCACGTTTTACTTCAATTTACCCAAAGATCAATGATTGCAAGTGGAGTGACAAATGGATTTCGGGTTTTATGCGTCGAAACAAGTTTAGTAATAGATGTCGCACTACAGTTGCACAGAAGTTGCCAGAAGATTTGGAACCTCTAAGAAATGAATTCTTGAATTATGTATTGTTTTATCGTATGCGTCACAAATACCTTCTCTCACTTATTGGAAATATGGACGAAACTCCATTAGCATTCGACGTACCCAGTAATTATACAATTGAGGAAACTGGTGCTCATACCGTTGGGATTCGTACAACTGGGTATGAAAAATCTAATTTTACGGTTGTTTTAAGCTGTTTAGCGGATGGAACAAAATTGCCCCAATGGTAATTTTTAAATTAGTCAATATACCAAGACAAATATTCCTATCAGGCATTGTTATACGAACCAATCCACAAGGGTATATGAACTCCGATGAAATGATTTACTGGATTGAAAATGTTTGGAATCATCGAGCTCGCTTGTCTATTAATCCTTGTTCGTTGCTGGTTATGGATTCATTTCGTGGTTATCTTACAGATCCGGTCAAAAACCGGTCTAATGAGAAAAATACTGATTTTGCAGTTGTTCCAGGTGGGCTCACTAATAAATTGCAACCATTAGATGTATATATCAACAAGTCTTTTAAAAACAAGGTATGTAAATTATATATACGTACGGTGCAAGAAGTTTAGAAACCACAATTACTTAAAATATAAATAGTATAATTTAATAGTTACATTTGGACTACACCAAGCAGATTATCAAGTAGCACATCAGCATTTTTAAATTATTGACTTCAATAGGTATTTATATGCACAACTTATTGGTGTTAATAATTTAAGGAAATATTAAATTTTAATATTTGTATTTTGCCTTTATAAGGAGTGATTGTGGTTTTTAGATTCTTGCACTGTATATATATTTTTTATTAAAAAAAATGACACACGAATTACATCATAATTTATGCAATATTGTATTTAAGTATCTCGAATACTATCTTGATTGGATGGGTTAAGAAATCAAGAAACTAACCCCAAAAGGTCGTATTCAACGACCCGCTTATAATTTGGTGGCAAAATGGATAAAACTAGCATGGGACCAAGTTGATCCTAACCTTATCAAACGGTCATTTAAGTGTTGCGGCATCTCCATTGCTCAAGATGGGTCTGAAGAGGATGTAATGTTTGATTATAATTGGGTAGCTAACCCTGAGTCTCGAAATAATAATGGTAATTATATCTACGTCGATGTAGACAATGCAAGCGATAGTGAAAGCGTTATAGATTTGACCCTAAACGATAATAACGAAAATGATGGTGGCAGTGATAGCTTGGGTGAAGAAAACAGAAATGATGATAATAATGAAAATGGCTCAAATGAAGGTGATGACTATAGTAATAACGATGATAATAGTGAAGATAGAGATGGCAGTAGTGAAGAAAACAGAAATGACGATAGTGATAACGAAAATAGTTCAAATGAAGGTGGTGACTTAAATGATCAAGAAGACCATGAGGGAGACACATATTATGAAGACGAAGCGATAGAGTATGTCAATTTATGACATTAGAATTATGAAAGCTGCTGAATTAGGATTGCATTTGCGATTTATAAAGTTGGACATTGTTATGAAAAGGGATTCGAAATTGAAAAGATGAGAAGAAAGCTTAATAGAAAGGCAATATTCTGTTCGATTTATCGTTTAATAAATAATACAGTATAATAAATCGACAAATTTGAAAAAATTATCAGAAAATCGACCAAATAAGTATTAATTCTGTGTAATCGTTAAATAATTTATTGATTTAACTTTTTGTTGTCGTATGGGTCTTTATGTAACAACCCGTGCTTTTTTTAAAAGCTTATTCGCACAGGTATATATGAAAATATATACCCGTGTGAATGAACTATGTTTTATAAAAGGAAAAACTGAATTTAGTCTTACTTTCGTTAAATGAAGACTAATAGTTTAGTTACCATTAGGTGGCAGATATTATTACTGGTATCGTACCCGGGTCTTTTATCATTTTAGATCCTATAGTATACCCGGGTCTTTTATCATTTTAGATTCTCTAGTATACCCGGATCTCTTATCTTTTCCAAAAATCTCAACCTATATAGTAGACCTGAGGGTGATACGTGGGGGATCTACTATCATGGGGGTCTTTTATATGGCCATTTATAGTAATTGATGTTGTGCTTCTTCTAATCTCTTATTTTGTTTAGGAGAATTAAAAAAACTACTTAGTTTTTTGTATCTTTTTATATATGGCTTAATTTTTCGCAAAGCTTTATTTACACATAATTGAAGAGTATGTGCTAAGCATAGTACATGCTCAACATTTTCTCACTTATGAATTGCCTTTACCATATTATAGCCACTATCAGTAACTGCTACTTTAACTTTATTCATCAGCAAATTTTATATATAGATATATCGATTACTAACCGGTAAGATATATATCGATACCCATCACCCTGCTAATTACTATCGATAATAATAATAATCGATAGTAATCGATATTTATCGATATTAATTGATATATATCTGATATGATATCAATTAATAATTATTATATTCACATAATCATGCTTTTTGAACATTTTACAGGTTTTTGCAAGTTTTTGCAAGTTTTTGCAATTTAATTATAAATTTTTATTTATTTATTATTATTATATAATATTTTAATATATAATATTCACAAGTTTTCGCTATTTAATATAAAATTTTATTTTTTTATTATATATTATATTTTTCTTTTTTTTTTTTTGTTAAGGTGAGGTTTTGCCTTTATCTTTATTAATTAAATATGTGAGATTCCTCACGGGGTTTCTCGAATTACAAATTATTATACAAGAATTAAGACTCAGACTATAGATAAACTAATTCTATCTAAATTATCTGCAACCTAAACCTACTAGAGTGGTTAAAACTCACCTAGATTTGGATGTGGAGAATAGAGTTAGTAGGACAACTATATTTGATCCAATTGTGTAACCAAATGTCTATTTTTCTAAGTGCTAGCCCAAGAGGTGGGCAAGTATTTGTATTGTTTTCATGTAATTGGTCTGGTAGACCACATATACAATTATAGGTATATAGAGCTTTGTTGTGTGAGAATGTGCGTGTGGATTTAGTAAATATAGAGTAAGAAGGTTGTTGTGATAGGTTTTCTGAAGATTTCCAGTTTGCAAGTTTTATGCAGTATGGTTTCCATAGCTGTTCATGAATTTTTTGTGAAATAAGCAAGAAGAGTTTAACAATAGTATTAGATGCATTTTGTAAGAGGTATATTGAGATACAATATTAATAAGTGATATAGGAATAAATCCCTGAATTGTAGTATAAAAAGTTGTAGTATTAAAGGGTATAGATTGTGTAGGGGAAAAACAGTAGTGTTTATGAGATTGTTGCGTAGTTGCTGTAGTTCATTGGATGTTATATCTGATAAGTCTGAAAAGGAAATGTTTTTAATTGCATTTTGGATAATAGTTGATATATTGTTTGAATCTGGACAAAGTAGCTAGTGGAGTTGGTGATCTGTTTGATTGCATGTAATACAAGTAGGATGTATTTGAAGAGAAGGATTTGTAGAAAGAAAATAAGAAAGGGTAGGAAGCATATGTAGCATACATTTAATTCAGAATGATTTTTGAGAACAAAGTTGAAAATTAGTATAGTTATATGTGCGCTTGTGGTTGTAATTAAGGTATAGCCAAGTTGCATTCCAATCAATTTGTCGAGAAAGTGGGATAATTTGTTGAATTTTGTGTTGAGAGGACCACATAGCAATAGTATGTGCATTACAGATATTTTTTATAGCATGACGTATTGGTTGCTCAATATTATGTTTTTTGTAAATAAAAGTAAAAGATGGGTTATAAATATTATGGGGCTAAAATTCTAGAATAGGTGAGAAGAAGTGGCTTTTTGCAAGTTCATCAGCTTTATTGTTGTATTCATTATTGCTATGTGCTTGCACTTTGTGTAGCGTAATATTGAGAGAATATGATTTGATGAGATTAATAAGGGTATGCCAAATAGGCCAGTAATTGTATGAATAGAGTTTGTTGTAAATGTGAGTATGGGAAATAAGTGTATTGTACTTTGAAATAATGGATTGAGAATCAGTATATATGTTTATATTACTATTTCGAGGACAAGTACAAATTGCAGATAGTATAGCAATTAGTTCAGCTTTGTATGAAGATGGCCAGTTTTGAATTTGTGCGAAAAAAGAGTGAGAGATATTGTTATTAAAAACTTGAATCCATGCAATTCCCATAGAGCATCTTGGGTTGGTGATATTAATAACTTAACCATCAGTGTAAAAACAAAAATTTGAGAGTATAGAATTAGATTGTGCTATAGATTGGAGTTTTGTGGTAGCTAAAGAAGTTAGAAAAATATCTAAGATGAGATTGTTGTGTATGATAATTTGGGGAAGGGGAGGAGTATTAATAAAATGGCGAGATGCAATAGAATATAGCAGATCAAGATGATTAGCATTAAGTTGAAGTTTGTTTGTAAGTTGAGTATAGGTTTTTCTACCTAAGAATTTAGTAGATATAGTAGCTGATATATCTAAAGTATAGGCATTCTAAATTCTATTTGAATTAAGAGAACATTCTGAGCAGGGAGTGCAATGTATATTAGGAGTAAGATATAGGAATGTAATGCTATAATCAGTTTGTATATTCCAATGTTATAGAAATAGTATTCGTAGTATAGTTAAATCGTCAAGCTTTCCCAATTATAATTTCTTGCTCAAGATAAGAAATAAGCCAAGGTTTGGATTTATGATTAAAGTGACCAGTTTGAAATGAAAGTAAATTAAGATTAGAGAGATATAAAGAGGAGCTAATACGGCAGATAGTAGTGTTGGATAGAATTTTTTTTCAAGTACAAGAAACCAATTAGGTGTTTTTCCTGGTATAAGATTAAGAATTCTAGGAGAAATATGTGACCAAGATAGAAGAATTGTATTATCATAAGAAGTAAGTTGCTCTAGAAATAAAATATGCTTTGAGTGTAGTTGACGTTTAAAAGTTATGTATTGAGGGTGATTGTAAAGAAGGGATTCAAGTGAGGTATAGGGGAGGTTGATAGTAAATGGACATAGAATTTCAGCATGTGCAGATATAGAAGATTCTAAGTGATTAAGAAGCTGAATTATCTTAAAAGTAGTAGTATATTTGTTGGGACCATCAATAATAGGATTAGAGTGTTGTAGTATATTGGTAGTAGACCATAGATATATATTATATATATCTATTTTTTTTTTTTTTAAATGTTAAAGGTGAGACCTTGCTTTTATCTTTATTAAATTTAATAGAAACTTTTTACAATACTGAAAGAAATTTCATTTTTTTAAATCTAATGCTAAGAATAAAAACTCAGACATATATCTAAGTAAACCTAAATACTTATTTGCGGCCTAAACCTACCAGAGTGGCCAAGGCTCACCTAGATTTGTGTATATGTAAGAATATCTGATGAAGGTGTAGAGAATTTGATCCATTTATATAACCAAGTTTCAATTTTTTGTAGTGAAATATCAAAGATGTGATTATGACTATCTTGTATATTTTTTGAAGAGTTGGATATAGAAAATGTACTAGAAAGAGAAGATGAAGCTTGGGAGTATAATGCTTGATTTTGAGATCTAGAAATGCAGTATGGGATCCAAATATTTGTATAAATTTGCTGATTGATATGAAGTAAGAGTGAAATAGTGAGAGAGCAGGCAGATTTAGAAGATGTAGTAAGTTCATATAGAGTAGAGATAATATCCAAAGGTATCAAACCAGATAAAGTAGAAAGCAAAGAAGGTTGGTTGGGAAGTTGATGAATTTGAAAGCTATTCAAGTTCATAATTTGAGTGTATAGGTTCTCAGCAGCTAAATTAGTGATTTCAAGTTTGTTAGGACTTAGTATATGAGCTAAGGAGTCTTTTATAAGTTGGAATAAAGGTTCAGAGGTAGGACAAATAATCCAGTGTAAGGGTTCACTTGCTTGTTGGCAGAGGTGACAGGTATTAGGGTAAGATGGATTTCTTCGATGAAGAATATGTGGAGCAGGGAGATCATCTAAAAGTATTTTAATTCTAAAAGATTTGAGTGTTGAAGAGTAAAAACTATGTAAATAGTTTGAAATTTTTTGGTTATTATTAATATATAACCAGGTAGCATTCCAGTTAATATATTGTGATATTGGTAGCCATTGTTGAAAACGATTTTGAGAGGACCAGAGAGCAAGTATATGTGCATGGCAAATAGTTCTAACACAGTGACGGATAGGAAGTTCAATAGAAAAATTATCAACAGAAAGAGTAAAATTGTGATTGTAAATGTTCTGTGAATCAAAAAAAAGGTATGGGGCAGTTTGATGACAGCGAGCTAGTTGATCAGCTTTGTTATTGAATTCATCATCTTGGTGTGCAATAACTTTATGAAAAGTAATATTAAGATTGTATGATCTAATAAAGTTTAATAAAGTATTCCAGATAGGCCAATAAGGTATATTAAAGGGTTTGGAGAGAGGCATAGTATGAATTAAGCTACTGTATTTGGATATTACAGATTGGGAATCTGTAAAGATTTGTATAGAACAGTTTCTAGGAGCAGTACTAATAGCTGATAAAACTGCTACTAGCTCAGCTTTAAAGGAACATGGCCAAAATTTGATTTGTGATTGGAAAGTATGTAAAATGTTCTGGTTATACAATTGTATCCAGCCAATACCCATAGAACACTGAGAATTGCCCAGATCAATAACAGAACCATCAGTATAAAATGTTAATTCTGTTAGATGACTATTGTAATGGCAAATTGATTGCAAGGTATCAAGTGCAGGGCTAGAGTGAAAGAAAGAAGGTATTTGTGCTGTTGGTATAAGAAGATTTGGTAGTATTGGAATACTTGTTGGATTTCTTGCTGCAGTTGAAAAAATAAGGTCAAGGTAGTTGGCATTTAGGTTTACAGATTTGTCAGGATTAAGTCTTCCAAAAAATTTGGTGGCATGGCTTGTTGGAATAAGAATAGTACATTTGTTTGCAATAATGTTGGAATTGAGAGAGCAGCTAGAGCATGGAAATGTAATAATAGATGGTGTTGGGTATAATCGTGTAAATTGTGGCTGAATATTGCACTGCCAATGTGTGATAAGAGTATAATCTGAAGTACTAGATTGGCGACGTGCCTTGCCAATAACTATTTGATTATCAAATAGAGTAATGAGCCAAGGTTTAGTATATTTAGAGAAGTGTCCAGTAGTATAGCTGTAGTAGTTAGTTTGCGGTAAATTGAAGTGTGGGTAAATAGTACGTTCATATGCATGGCTTGTTGTTTGGTCTTCCAAAAAGGTAAACCACAAGGGAATTTTGCCTTTTGGAATTTTGTTAAGTCTGGGTGAAATATGTTTCCAGTCAAGCAAACATGAGTTGTCAAAGGAGGTGAGTTGATCGAGAAATAGAAGATGATGATGTCTAATTTGTTTTTTGAAGGTAGGATATTTAGAATGCGAAGATAGTATAGATTCAAGAGATATTGCTCCCTCTTTGATAGTAAATGGAATATTAAAGTTAGGATTAGAATTAATAGTCCATCCCAGATGTTTAAAAAGTTGAATAATTTTGAAATTAGTTGTATAGCGGTTAGGGCCATCTATAGTAGGATTAGGATGCGAAAAGATGCTAGTAGATGACCAAAGGTTATTTTGGATTTGCTGGATTCGAATATGAGTTGTAGTACCGAGTAGGTTGTTGTCATTTAAGCGTTTAATAAAGTTAGAGATATGGTGTTGGAGCTGTATATCCCAAATATTTTTAATATTATAAAGTTGAGGATGAAGGAGTGTACTAGTAGGAATAGTGCGACTTAGTTTGGCCTTGTGCTTGACTAGACCTATATGGTGCGAAAGAATCTTGTTACAAGCTGATCTGTTAATGACAATATTTTGTATACGATATTCCATAGTAGGAATTATAACAGTATTAATGATATATCGTGCTTGTGTATCAGTAATTTTTTTAGTTCTAGCAATATTGATAAGCTGAGAAGATTCTGTTATTAATAGGCATGTTTGCTTTGATTGTTTGTTGTCAAGTGTAAACCAGCATCCAAGGAATTTGAAAGGTTGATATGATGGCCATAGTGGAAGAGCATGGTTGTTAAAAATAATAGAGGTATAGTTATTAACTTTTAGATTAGTTGATAGAATGGATTTAGATGGATTAACTTGAATATTAGCCATAGTATAGAAAGATTCTGCAATAGAGATCATTCTAGTAAGTTCAGTTTGTGAAGAGGCAATCCACAGAGTATCATCCATATAGGCCAGGACAGAGCATTTTGTCTGGATTTTGTCAAATGTCTGATTTTTGAGGTTAGTCATCCAGGATGTACCGATTGAGTAACCAGGTGTATTTGTATGAATATGAGTAATTAAAGGATCATAATAAATTCTCCAAAGAAGAGGAGTAATAGTTTCGCCTTGATCTATACCATTCTGAACCTGATAAGGTGCAGTAAGGCCAAGATTAGTAATGACTTGGTTTTGTCTGTCAGTTAGTAAGTCCAGAAGAATATTGATTATACTAGATGGTAAATTAAGGCGAGTGAGAGAATGTTTAAAAAGTGTAAAGTTGACAGAATCATAAGCCTTGCTCATATCCTGAGACAATAGCCAAATTTCTTTGTGGTTACAATTTGCATCTTCAATTAGATTGTTTAGAATGTGAATGGGAATAGAAGTACTATTGTTTGGAAGTGCAACGTAGTTATAAGGAGATAGTATAGTATGTTTTGAAAAAACTTGGTTCAGTCTATTAGTAAGAATTTTTGTATAAAGTTTCCGAATGTGTTCAATAAGGCTAATAGGTCTTGTGAGATTTAGATTACCCTCAAAAGTGTTATTTTTTGGAATAGGAAAAATTCTTCCATGTTTCCAAAGTTTAGGAATACGGTTTTCAGAAAGGCATCGGTTAAACAAAGCAGTAAGTGTAGTAATACCATGAGAACCGAGGTGTTTGATCATTTCATAGCTAATTCCTGTAGGACCACAGGCTTTGCCATTTGGAAGTTTAGAGATTGTTTGAAGAACTTCTTCTTCTGTAATAGGGACAGTAAGAGAGGTATACCAGGCAGAATTGATATGAGAAAGAGGCTGATAATGTTGATGCCAGAAATTGTCAAAGAGAAATTGGTTAATAGGTCTGTGAGCAGTCCAATTATGGTAATGTGATTTGATATGCTGTTTGATTAAGCTAGGTTCTGTGACAAGTTGGTTATTAAGTTTAATATTCGAGAAGTGTATAGGGGGTTGGTACCGATCAAGAATGCTATTAATAGCTTGTTTAGGTTTGGAAGTTAGGGTTTCACAACGTTTTTCAGAGGCATGATTAATTTGTTGTCGAAGAAGAAGAGAGTATTCTAACTGGTATGCGTGATAGACTTGTTTCCAGACTTCATAGGCATGTTGAAGCCAGGATTGAGTACTAGCAGTATCGAGTGATAAAAGAGGGTCCAGATTGGCTTTAGTGTAGGAATTAATAGAAAGAATATGTGAGTTAATATGTGGAAGATAAGAATTTGGGTTATTTTTAATCTTTTTAATAAGTTGGCCAAGTTTTTTGAGTCCAGTATAAAGAGCAGTACAGTGTGGTGTATATTTATGGTTATAGCTGCGTTTGCGAGATATTTTGTTTGGAATTAATTGGATTGCTGCTTGTAGGATAGAGTGTTGAATTTTGTGCCAAGTAGTATCAATATTTTCATGAGTATTTACCGAAAGGGGTATATTGTGCTGCAAAAATAGCTGTGTAATACACTCTGAAAATTCTGTCCACTGGTCTGTTGACATAGATTTGTAGTTAAATATTCTTCGACTAACACCAGTATGCATACGAGGGGGTTTGCTATAAGCATTAGGAAATGTCCAGGAAGAAAAAAGAATAGAATGATCACTAAGAGTGCTAGTTTGACTATTATCAAGATCATATGAAAGAATAAATTGTATATTAAATGAATCTGTCCATATATAGTCAATTCTACTATGAGCCAGATTGTTTGACCAAGTATAATGTGTATTGTTAAAATGGGCACCTATATCAAACATGTTTGTATGATGTAGAAAGTTGATAAGTTTGTATTTGGAAGAAGAAGAGCTTATAGTATTGTCTTGTGTATTAAAGTCCCCAAGAATAATAGGATGAATATTTAGTTGTCGAGCTTGTAAAATCCAGTTAATAACAGTATTCTGAGTATTATTTCTTTTAATAGTATCAGTTGAAGATAAATAAACAGAAATAACTCGTAACTTGATATTGCTTTTGAAGAAAAGGTCGAGTGCAACTGCGCCTCCTGGGTGCATAAGACAGCTATGAACGTGAGGCTTAAGGTAGTTACGGATCATAATAGCAGCACCTTCTATTGAACTATCAGCATTAGCCCAATAATATGTATACAAATTGTTGTTACAAAATGAGAGTTTGGTTTTGTGTGAAATTTTGGTTTCTGTAATACAAGCAATAGAAATATCGTGGTTAATGCAATAATCTTGCCATATTTGTCTCTTAGAAGCTGAGTTAAAACCTCTAACATTGTGGGTAGCGATATTAATATGTAAGTCACGAGTAGGTTGAAAGTTTGAAGATATTAAGGGGTTGCCATTTGTAGTTGGTGAACTGTTATAAGGTGATGAAGTAAGAGAAGGTATAGGATCAAAAAGGTCATCAATAGAAGCTGGCAATTGGAAATTGTTATTATTGTTAGAATGTGAGTTAGAAGAATAATTTGATTTGAGTGGAACGTCATCATAAAAACTTAGATCTTCAAAAGGTACAAAAAAGTGATTAGGTAAGAGGTGTTCATGTAATAAATATATATGTGCTTCTTCAAACACATAATCAATTCTGCTTTCTTTAAAAGAGATTCTGATATATTGTTTTTTATAAAACATAGGATATTCTTCTTGTAGATAGGTTAAAAAGGAGCCAACAGTTTGTGGTGAAGGTAAAGATTGTAATCTATGGTAGTATAAAAATTTGTTGTAGCATGTTGATGGTTCATAAATCTCGAGTAGATTAGGATGAAAATTGATATTTGTTCTTTCTATATTATTAGTAGGTAAGCTAGAATAATTGTCAGAATCGTCTGGTAACAATTCATATTCATTATATATCTCTTGTTCTTTAGGGTAGATAGAGCCGTATTGTTGTGTAAATAATAAAGAATGTGTATAATACAAGTGTGGTATTTCAGTATGGCATGATGAAATGGTATTTGAAGTACTAGCATTATTATCTGGTAGCAATTTGTCATCAGGATAAGTTAGCACTAAATTGTTGGGGTTAGAAAGTAATATCTCATAGGGAGATGATGATATTGGTTCTTAGATATTTGGTGCAATGTCTTCTATAGCGCTCACCGTATGCCCGGCTTGCACGGCTCCGCAAGATTCAGAAGTTCTCAGGTTAAGCGTTAGAGGACCGTTATAATTTAAATCTTCCGGGTAAATAGGCTTTACCACCTGCCTACTTACATCATTTTCTTCACTAACTACTAAGGATATATCTTTTAGTGAAGCGGTGGCTGCATCTATAGGATATATATTATATTTTAAATATTACATATATTATATATTATTATAAAAAAAAATAACAAAAAAAATAAATCTAAAAAAAAATGAAACCAAAAAAAAAATTAAAAAAATGAAAACAAAAAAAATAAACTATTATATTCTTTATATTCACTCATATTTCGCTTATATTCGTTTATATTCGCTTATATTCGCTACTTCTTGCAAAGTGCTAGAAAGTTAGGTAGTTTTCTTGCAAAGTTCTGAAAGAAGTAAGAAATAAATAAAATAAGGGAACTGCTATTTACACCATGGTTTTTGCTATTTGCACCATGGATTTTGTGTAACAGTAGATCATCAATTAACATTTTCTATTTGCACCATGGTAATATATGTTGCACCAATAAAAACTTGCCTTTTTTTGTAGATTAACAGTTATTGGCGCCGTTAATGTCATGTAACATTACACAAATCTTCTTTTGGTAGCCCAATCTAATGCGGGCCAACCATAACCCTAAATTTATAATGCGGGCAAACTCTTATCCTAATTTTTTAAGGCCTTAACATAATGCGGGCCAGAATTTCGCAATTTTGTGTAACCTTGGGCTATATTCGTGTTGCACCAATAAAAACTCGCCTTTTTTTGTAGATTAACAGTTATTCGCCCATTAATGTCTTATAAAATTAGGGTTAGGGTTGGCCCGCATTATAAAATTAGGTTAGCAGGCCTACTAGATTACCAAAACAAGATTTGTATAACATTACATGACATTAATAGCGCGAAATAACTATTAATCTATAAAAAAATGTGAGTTTTATTGGTGCAACATATATTACCATAGTGCAAATAGAAAAGGTTGATTGATAATCTACTGTTATACGAAATCCATGGTGCAAATAGCAAAAACCATGGTGTAAATAGC
>QKWP01000132.1:146653-222931 GCA_003550325.1 Gigaspora rosea | reverse complement strand
ATGTTTTTGTTAAATATATATTAATTTAAAATATTTTTTTAATATTTTTTAACTTAAACGGTATTTTTTTTATAAATTAGATGTTTTTAATTTAAATTTTTTTAATCATTTATTTATTTTTTTTATTAATATTTGAATATTTCGGGAAAACTAGTAGTGTGTTTTGAAAAGTTGTATTAGGAAAGTGGCAGTGTCGATATCGAGGAAGGGTGATGTTGGGAAAGGAGTGTTAGAGAAGGCTGGTGACAAGAAAAATGGCATTGGAAAGAGTGGTGTCGGGAAAGGGTATATCAGAAGTATGGTGTTTAGAAAGAGTTGTGTCAGGTAAGGGTGATACTAGAAAAAGAGTGGTATCGGGGAAAAATGAGTAGTGTCGGGAAGGGTGATGTTGAGGAAAGATGGTGTCAGGGAAGAATGGTGCTTGAAAAGAGTGATGTTGGGAAGGGTGGTGTCGGAAAAGGATTGTCAGATAGGTAGTTGTGTTGAGGAAGGGATTGTCGAGAGTTGGAGAGAGAATTGTTGGCACATAATCACCTCAAACATGTTAATTAAATTAAAGCAAGTAAAATCCTTAATTTTAATATTGTATTTTATTCTTGCTTTGGTGAATTATGAATTCAAAATATTGATCAACCCCTAAATCAGTAACTCATGATATTAATTTGTGCAAACTAACACAGCCCGAATTACTATATGTACTGTTAACAAGAAAGTTCTGTAATAGGATTTTTTACAATAAATTATGATAGAAATCGTAAAAATTCTAATATGAACTAATTTAACTTTAACTGTTTATTGTTATGCTGAGATAGAACTAACTTATTATTTTAATTTTTAAATAAAAACTAAATCAAATAAGTGGCGCATAAATGCTACTTAATGCAAAACCCCTATATAGTCACTTTTTATATTTTGTAATATAATTGTGACTATATAGAGGTTAACTCTATATTAGTCACACCTCTTTACAATCACAGATTTTTGTATCCCGAGGATGTGACTATAAAGGGTGATGACTGTATATCGATTTTTATCCAATTAATCGATATATAATGATATTTTAATCGATATATAATGATATTTTATAATCAATATAAAAATGATTAAGTGCTATATATCGATCAATATCTATGTATAAAATTTTCTAATGTTAATTAAACCTAAAGATGTAATTTTAGAAATAATAGTATTACGAATGCGATTACCAATGTGAGGATATTTAAAAGGTTCAATATAAATAAGTATATCATATAGCTCCATATTATTATTTAACCATAACAGGTTATTCCGATGTACCCAACTTTCGCACATGATGTCCAGAGATCTGTCGTTATAGCTACATTATTACAGGATCCACTAATTAATTCTTTCATTGCCTGAAATATTTCGTGATATCCAATATTTAAATTTTTTTTATAGTTCTATAACATGGTAAACGAAATGCTGGATCAAATTTTTTTATCATTTTTTGAAATCCTAACCCATTTGCTGCACTAAAAGGTTGGGAATCGGTTATTATCCAGTCTGTAACAGTATATTGTAATTCATTTTGTTTTGATTCTTTATGTGGTGTTACTTTCTTTAATTAATCATTAATTTTTATTTGTTTCTAAAAAAAATAAAGATACGTATTAGTAAAAATTATTAATATAAAATAAAACTTATTAAAATTATAAATTAAAATTTGCTTACTGATTTCTCTTCATATTTTTTATGAACAGATCCCAAATGATGATTCATACTGCTAGTTTGAGAGTTATAAACACAACTCCATCCACATTCTATCGCTTCATCCTGGTTCATAATATATCTACAGTAAGCACGGCCATCAGTTTTTACCCCAAAGTGCTTCCAAACCCAACTAGTTTTATTATTTCTGATATCAATTCATTGAGGCTCTTCAGAGAGTAAATCATTATTACTATGATTTTTTTACTTTTTTGCTAAGAGGATAGTATCGAATTCTTGCGCTTTTTTAAATTAGACATTTTAAAAGCATTAAAGTTTGCGTATAAGAATTGGATTCGGGATTTATATACACTATATTTCTAGTTAATGGTAGATCAAAATAGTGCAGTGTATACTCACAACGCCTTGCAAGTAAAAGCTCCTAAATTTGATTGACAATTATATAACACAAGATGGGCGGTGTAAGTTTAATTTAATGCACTGCTTGTTTTAGAAATCATAACAAGTACCAAACTAGATAAAAAGGGCATTATACATAAAAAAAATTTTCAACTACGTACATACATTATGGAGAAATAATTCAGACTTACATCTAACCTTTTCCTTCTTCGGTAAAACCTCACCATTTTCGCAGTAAATGCAGATCCTTTAAAATTTTAATTAACCTGCTTTAAAAATATATGCCAACCTAAATTGAAAATATCACTATCAAAAAAGTTAGAAGACAAGAATTTAAGCACTTATCATTTCATCTTTTGGGCCATTAATTCGCCTCGTTCTATTTTAGTAAATAATCTCTGTAAAGTTTGACAAGCTAAAACAGGGTTAGAAGAAAGAATGATCAGATTTTTATAACTAGGATAAGTTTTTTTGCTCCTCATATTTGGCTGAGTGGCGTCTAATACATAAAATTTTATTTATGTTTCACTGAACACCACCAATATTCAATTTATACCCGTATTAATAGATTTAAAATATTTTTTTTGAACTTCCATTTTAAGTTAGCTCTAAAGCCCCCATTGGTCATTTGACACACAATCGGCATTAAAATCTTTACTTCAATCGCTCTATTTTTATTTATTTTTTGGGGTAAAAAAAGTTGTCAATCAAGAAATTAATCTTGTTTTGTACTGTAAAGTACATAATATTATAACTTATTAAAGTGTCGCGCAAGGCTGTTACGTAAGACATGATCAATTAGGATAATTATTATCACAAATCATTAAAACGAAATGTGGGTTTCTATTTCACTTTCTAAAACCCACTTATATTTGTTTAATTCTACTCTAAAACTGCCCTTTAATCTTAACCCCTAACTCTAAAAAATTTTTATTTTCGATGGCTTGCCAATTTTTTTATACTATACACATTTCATTTTAATCCGATTTCATTTAAAGCTGTCACAATAATTATATAAATTACATTATATATCAAGGTTCGAATGGTAGAGGGCGCAGTTGCAGGAATAAAGGTAAGGGTAGAGCATATAATGTAAGGATGAGGTTTAATGATGAAATGGAAGGTGGTAAAAATTGAATACGGGGGTGTATATAGAAATGAAGGAAAAAGGGTAGAGTAAAAATAGGTAAATAAAAATAGGAGAAAAAATTAAAGACGTCTAAAGATTGGCGCTTTTCGTACAAAACATATGATAGCGATATGTATTGTAGATTGTTAAGTATCACAAGAAATATTTCATATCAAAATTTAAATTTTTAAAATAAAGTTTTTATACAAATTTATATTTCACACATACGACGTAATTTTGTAAAAATAGCAGAAAATCAATCTCATTAATAGATCAAGTTTAGTGTTGAATAATTGGTTTAGCGAAACACAAAATATCGCAGGCTTTTAATTTTAGCAATTATCAATTCATCTGGACGGTAAAAAATAAAAAGTAAAAAATCAAAAAGATCAAAAAATAAGTAAACTTCGTCTCAAAACCCACGTTAATAATTTTTAGTAACAAACTATATAAATTTACTGAGTTTCGTCAAGTACTTCGTTTTGTACCTGAGCTCTACCTAAGCACCACCGAAGCTCTACCAGAGCAAAAGCAAGAATCTATATAAAATGCAATCAATTTTTAACAAGATAAATAATCTTTTTAGCTATTTTTTCAGGCAAAATCGCAAATTCGGGAATCTTATGTTTGACAATTATGAACGAGTTTTTTTAGTATGTTAATTAATTAAATAAAAAATAATAGGTTCCTTTAAACCAACATTTTTTATAAATGGAATTATATTTAAAATTGTTTTGATCAATCAAATATATACTTATTTGATCATCAATATAATCAATCATTGATTGACCTATTGTTGCTCGAGCCCATTAATTGGTGCTCAATTATTGATCTAAGTCGATTAATGATTGAGTATCATATAATCGAGTCAATTCACTAGTTTAACCTTTGCCAACTTTCTTTATTAGTAAGAAGTTGTGCAAAGGGAAGCAGTTTCTTTTTTTAGAGATAGCAACTTCAAATTCAGGCTGATTTTCTGAAGATGCTTCTGGAATTTCAGTTCATGAAGCATGAGGGACCACATACTTAAGAACTGAGCGTAGAAAAGAACTTTCTGGATTTTTGTAAGTATTTAATTCCTCTTTGGTTTCAGCAAGTTGGGATTTTAAAGATTTATTTTCATTTAAAAGGAATTTAGAATTTTTTTCTAGTTGGGAGAAACTTGAGCGAGTGAAGCGAGTTGGTTTATGAGGTGATTGTAATACTGGAGACGATGCTAGAAGTAACTCAACAGAAGATTGGTTAGATGAAATTGAAAGATCAAATTGTTTGGTTGCTAATGATGGGTTTAAACGATCTGAACTAATAGCATCTGAATTGAACGGCCATATTCCAGTAGCTTTATAAGCATTGCAAATAGCCGATGGTGTGTAAGTTTCAATAAAAGCAGGACAAAGAATTTTTGCGAAGGTACGTTTTACTACTATCTTCCTAGTACTATTATAATACTTGTCACATTCTTTTCTATATTCCCTTTTTAATTTAGCAAAAAGAATTTCAGATGGCTGTAATACATGTGTCGTGTGAGATGAAAGTGCATAAAGAAGGATTCTATTTTGGCGGCAGAAATCAATACTCATATAGCTTGCATGACTTTTGTAGCTATTAAGTATTAACAGTACTGAGCGGATAGGCAAGATAGAATTAATAAAATGGTTAAGATACATTCAGAAAAGCTCTTCACGCATGTATCCTGTTTGTGTAAAACCTATTACAGCCCCAGAAGATGCTCCTTCCAACAATCCAGGAATTGCATAAGCACCCTTATAAATAATAAGTGGTGGAATGTATGCTCTTGCAGCTGAAATTGTTGGAGCAAACGAAATATGTTCATTAAAATTTCCTTGCGCAATTTTATAAACTTGATGTGTGCCTTTTTTTGCAATAACTTTTTCCAATGCAGCGCAAGAGTAAATCTGGTTTCATCCATATTCCAAATTTGCATGGCAGTAAGTAAGTTTTCATCAATAATTTGTTTAAGCTTGTTAAAATAGTCACTAACAATTGTTGCATTGGCTTTTTGTGCCTGGGCTTTGGACAATTCTTGAGGAATGCGGAATGACAAGTCAGAATAATCTCTTATGAAACGAGACTACCAAGATTGACCTGGGCCAGTTTCACCAAATGGATACTGTTGCTTGTTTTGCTGCATAATTTCTATTACATAGTGGTTAACTCCGGATTTGGTTAAACCAAATCCAAGCTTTTGCATGTTAATACAATATCCAACAAGTTGTTCCTCCTTATGTTTGGTAAGTACTGTTGGTGGTCCCTGACGATTAGGTGGACTTCCATTTTTGATTGCACATTGGAGTGTAGCTTCTGAAAGCCCAAAATCATTTGCAATACTGTTTACACTTGGGCATTTAGAGCCAACAGGGTATTTATTAAATTTAGCAAGTGCTGCGCTAATTGAATCATGTCGATTAACATAAGTTTGCATAATTTTATCAAAAATATAGGCTGGTGCAAAAAGATTTGTACCTCAAATAGCTCTGATTCAAATATTTTTTGTACAAATTAATTTTTAATTTTTTTTAATTTAATATATTTATTAGGTTACCGGATTGATAAAAATAAAATTTTTTTGATTATTTTATTGATCAAATAAAAAAATTTATTAATTGTAACTTTTTTTAAAAATATTTACTATATAATTTACTATAGTAATTTATATATACGCGCATATAATAAAAAAAATCAAATTATCCACTTTAAAGCTTAATTTCTTCACAACTAGTGATCCAATTTTGCTCAAATTTTAACCATATCTTTATCATATGTACATTAATGCACTTGCGTAGTACAAGCTCATAGAACTGCATATTGGTTGCAAAATTAATTAAAATATCTTTTTTTTTAAAAAAAAATTTTGGGTTTTTTTTCAAATACAGTGAATTGTACATGCTTAATTATTAAAATAAAACAGTGTTAAAACAATAAAAAATAATATCCCTTAATTTGTTATGCAGGCATATTTGCTTGCAAAAATTTTAAAATTTTAAATTTTTTAAATAAAACCTTAAATATTAATTTTAGCTATATACTTTCTAAGTAAAAAATATAATATTAGTTCTGTTTTATCAACTTTATTATAAAATTTTTTTAAAATTATTAAAAAACTTTGGTGTAATAAAAGTTTAAAGTTTTTGTTTTGGAACTTTTATTATAGAATTTTTCTTTAGGTTTTCTCAAATTTTATATGTTCCCGTCTATAAAAAAAATTTTCACTTCTAATACAGTCTTAATTTTTACAAGTAAATCATATAAAGTCAAATAATGAAAGTTGTCATCCTTTATATAAACTACAATATTGTATTAAAAACTATATTTTTAAAACCAATATTTAAAGAATTCGCCAAGATATTGTAAAATATTTTTTTGGTTAAAAAATTTCTTTAAAATTTAATATTTCAGCTTATAAGCAACATAAACTTTTTGTCTTATAATATAAATTTAAATAATTCAAAAATATAATCCTTGTTATTAAAAATTATAATACCAAATTTTATTTAAATATTTTAAATAATTAAAAAAATAGATCAGAGGTATATTTATAGTAATTATACAGGCAAATTTGCCTGCAAAGTAGTACAAACTAAGGGATAATAAGTTAAATTAAAACCTATTTTATTTGATACTAAAATTTTTTAATAATTAATCAAGAAAAAAAAAATTTTTCCTTAGTGTCAAAATTATGAAATTTTTTGAGATACAAATCTTTCTGCACCAGCCCATATCATATAATGGAAATTTAATATATAGCCCGTTATAAGTTAAGTAAGTGATCAAATATGGTCAAATTTTAATAAAAAAAACTTTAAAATATTTTTATTAAAGTAATGTAAATTAAGTGCAAATAGTGGGTGTGACAAATAGGTTATTAACGTAGTGTGGTAAACAGTTTATTAATTTGGGCATAACAAATTATTTATTTAATTGGCGTGATAAATATTTACAGCTTGTGTGACAAATAAATAGCTGAATGTAATACAAATCTAATCTGGCATATGTATGTATATATGTATATGTGCAGAGTAAAAAATCTTCAATACACGTTCGTTAAAATACCACGTAAAATACTTATTTAATACCTGTCTGTCAAAAGCTCATATTTTTTGTTTCAGTGATCAGAATTAGGTATTCTTTGCACCATTTAATTCACCTCAATGAGACAAATCGAATGGTGTAAAAATCTTTCGATTCTGAATAGTAAGTTATGTTCTGTTACTGAGTATGTTTAATTCGTCAAAATATCTTATTGGCAATTTTATGTTTTTTTGTCTAATTTCTTATCTAGTAATCAAAACCAAATGATTTTTATACCATTCGATTCGTCTTATTGAGATAAATCAAACGGTGTAAAAATTGCTCAATTCTGATCATTGGATCACATGATATTGACAAATATGTATAGTTCGTCAAAATACTTATATTCATCAAAATACCCTTACTCACTTTACCAGTTCTTTTTTGTTTGTTCTTTTTGACTTTCGGTTTTATTTTGTTTTACTAAAATTTTCTTCTTGTAGGTTCGTGTTTCGCTAGAGTATTGGAATGGCGCCGGGAATAAAGATTGAACTGGTACGTACTAGTTCTTTTTTGTTTGTTCTTTTTGTCACTCAGTTTATTTTTGTTTTACTAAAATTTTCTTCTCGTAGTTTCGTGTTTCACTAGAGTATTGGAATGGCCCTGCAAATGAAGATTCAGGAACCGGAACTGGTACATATCAGTTCTTTTTGGTTTGTTCTTTTTGTCCTTCAGTTTTTTTTGTTTTACTAAAATTTTCTTCTTGTAGGTTCGTGCTTCACTGGAGTATTGGAGTGGCCCCAGGAATGAAGATTCGGGAACCAGGATTCGAAAGATTCATTTAGAATTGTTTTTTTTTTTTTAATCGCGAGATTGTTATGAACTTTTTTTTTTTGATCGTGGGATCGTTATAGGCTTTTTTTTCTTTTGATTGGGGATTGTTATAGGCTTTTTTTTTCTTTGGATCGTTATCCCTTATTTTGTAGAGGTTCGCAGGCAAATTTGCCTATATAATTACTATAAATATACCTCTGATCTAGTTTTTTAATCANGTAAAAATTAGTCATAAGTTTAAAAAATTTTATCAGGTGTGCATTTTTATGGTACTATGTAAATTTATTGTACAACGTAAATCATATGAAAAATGATCTATGTTCACCCTACTCTTAATATAAAAAAAAAGAAACATATATCCCTTACTTTGTAGAGGTTCGCAAGCAAATTTGCCTGTATGATTACTATAAATATACCTCTGATCTAGTTTTTTAATCATTTAAGATATTTAAATAAAATTTGGTATTATAATATTTAAGAACAAGAATTATATTTTTGAATTATTTAAATTTATACAGTCATCCCTCCCTATAGTCACCTCCTATATAATCACAAACTCCATACAATCACATGGTTTTTGGTTACCAATTTTTTTGTTATTAAAACCCCTTCTATATAGTTACAAATGCTTATAATCACTATCACACATAATTTCATATTTATAGATACTTTTTAATAGTAAAATGCCTTCTATATAATCACACCTATTAGGCTTCCGCATGGGCAGGTACTAGTAATACCCTTACCTTACCTTACCTGTACATAGACAATCTATCTCTTAGTACCATACCCAGCCCATTAAATTATAGGCACCCTTCGAACTACCCATGGATCCCGTCAAAAATATAAAGATCAATATTTTTTAAACTTTAATTATCAAAAAAGATTGTATAGCGTATAAATAAAAATCAGCGTTTTAGATTATTGTTATAAAACCTGAACTCCCATTAGTAACTTAATAATAAAACCACAGAATCAGTTAATACAAAATTACAAAAAGAATCGTGTTTACAAACTTGTCTTTTACGTCAAACAAAAAATTTTCCTGCAAAACTTTAGAATAAAGCCACGCAAAGTTAATTTTTCGTTTTGTATAACCTGGTGTTTCAAAATTCGGGTCGGCAGGTCAGATTTTTTTTTTAAATTAACTTTGCGTGCCCTTATCATTTCAGCATCTTTTTTGCTAATTCGATATAAAAGACGTGAAGACAAGATTTTTATGAATTTGTACAATTGACCAAAGGTTCTTAATAATTCATATCGCAAGAAATAAGTATTTTTGATTGATATTTCACTAGACCTTTATTATAGTAAGCAAGAAAACTATTAAAGTTGATGTAGTCAATTTTACGCCAAAGCTGTGGCAAATTCATTATCTATAACACTTGTTTGATCAACTTCAAATTCGATAATATTAGCATAATTGCCTTGATCTGCTACCACAGTGACTAATTTTGCACGAAAGCTTGTTACAGTTTCGGTAAATTATCTAACGAATGGAGAAACGTAATATCGAACAAAATGCATTTTCCAATCTTCACATACAACCAATGTTCTTAGAATTGACACTGGGGAGGCACTTCTGCCATTTTTGTAAGTAATGAATGGAATAATAGTGCCAAGTTTTTATCAGAACAATTAAAAATTTGTTTAAGAACTCTCCAATCAGTAAGTATAAGTAAGCTCCAAACAATATTTCTCTGCACATTCTGGAGAGTGTGTAGAGGATCCAATTAGAACATAAACAATTAAATGTAAAATTCTATAAGACGATGGCATAGATCGAACTGAATGATAAAATAGCATTCAATCTTAATATTATTATGTACAAGTATATTATTTAAATGCTATAAATAATAAAATTGTAAATATTTGAATACAATCATTTAAGCTAATAGCATTAAATCATATAAATAAGTTATATAAATTCAAGATCTCTATGTACAACATCAGCTGAAAGCATATGATTAATTGCATCGGCAAGTTGTTGTGCTAGATGAAGTTTATCAAACCAACTAAAACTTTGGTGTTCTCATAATAAATTCTTAGAGTACCATTGTCTGCAAATTCTAAAACTAATATATAACTAAGCTTGCGGTCGAATTGTGAGACTAGTTGATTATTAATAAATTAAATTTAAAAAATGATCAAATAATTTTGGTTAAAGAATCAAATTATCACCTTTCGTTTTTATAAGTCCATAAAATCATATAATTTTATCATACATATCCACTCTCTTTTGTAATTTAATCTGATTGTATTATTAGCATTATTAGTATTTTAAATTATATTTTATTAACTTAATTCATTTTTACATTACCTCTCTTAATAAGACTTTGAGAGATGTGTCATCATTTGCTTTGAAAATTTTTAGTGCAACCTATTTTGTATCCAAGTTAGCGTCTATTAATTTAGGACCTATTAATTTTACTTGGTATACAGCTGCAAATGCACCGGTACCAATTTCTTCAAAATCTTCAAATTGTTTGAAGTCATAACATTTTATATCCAGTTCATCAAATTCCTTTCAACACTTTCAGTGGGCATAGTCGAAACTTATAGTACAGTATTGGTAAAAACAGGCTTTTTTTTTTATCATAAGTACAGTAGTACTACAGTAGTACAATCCAATTTTGTAATCAAGATTTTGTTGGGCGTTTCAAAATTCTGGTCGCCGGGTCAGATTTTTAAATTAACTTTGCGTGGACTAAATTAATTCATGTTTACGCAAACATAGAATAAGAAAATTTTGATTTTTTTTATTGGACCTATTGGGTAATTACAGAAAATTATGGACATCATTAGATGACACCGGAGAAAAAAAATTAAATGAATAATTGGCACAATAGGAATTTTTTTTAAAAAAAATTTTGTTTGGAAAAATTGGGTCAGCAGGTTATGCAAAATGAAAAATTAATATTGCGTGGCATAATATATTCATTAATCTTTTATTAATCATATGTTTATTATTAGCGGAGCATTTGTCGTGTTCTTGCACTTGTTTTTGTGCTTGCACTTATTTTTGAACTTGAGACTATTATACAAACCGTTTTCAAGTCGTGAGGGAATTCAACAACAAAGGTAAATTTGGAAAATTCACATTTCACAGTTTTGCATTGTTTAAAAGCGTTAATAAGGATATTAAAAAATTTTATAATAATTACTTAAATGTTATAATAATTACTCGACCATGATAATAGTTATAATTATCTTATATATTTCTGTTAGTTTTCCTATATTTATGTTACATTTTTCAGATACGACCAATCAAAAACGTTAAAGCGAACAGACTCAGAATTGAAGTATATAGATAGATTAGAATGTTAATTATACTTATTTTATATTTAATTTTCTATATAAAATTTTGATGTAATTAAATGCGTATGATTCAGAATTCATGCACATGATTAAGGAATCATGCGCACGCATGAAACCCATCTCTAGACACAACATTTCAGGCACAACAAAATCGGCATTACTAAATACACTTTAATCTTAATTTAGGCCGTATTGTGCCTATAAGTCATGTAAATGTTGTGTTCATAGTTATTACTAGTAAATAAATAATATTTTTTTTATGTTTACTTCTATTAAATCACATTATTTATTTTTAATATAAGCTGTGATTATATAGAGGTAACCTTTGTAAAGTCATACTTCTTTATAATCACCCAGGTGGTATGTGCCCAGCTGTGTGATTATATGGGAGGACAACTGTATTATAAGACAAAAAGTTTATGTTGTTTATAAGCTGAAAATATTAAATTTTAAAGAAATTTTTTAACCAAAAAAATATTTTACGATATCTTGATGAATTCTTTAAATATTGGTTAGTTTCTTATACAACTTTGTAGTTTATATAAAGGATGACAACTTTCATTATTTGACTTTAAATGATTTACTTGTAAAAATTAGGACTTGTATTAGAAGTGAAAAATTTTTTTATAGACGGGAACATATAAAATTTGAGGAAACCTAAAGAAAAAATTCTATAGTAAAGGTTCCAAAACAAAAACTTTAAACTTTTATTACACCAAAGTTTTTTAATAATTTTAAAAAAATTTTATAATAAAGTTAATAAAACAGAACTAATATTATATTTTTTTACTTAGAAAGTATATAGCTAAAATTAATATTTAAGGTTTTATTTAAAAAATTTAAAATTTTAAAATTTTCGCAGGCAAATATGCCTGCATAACAAATTAAGAGATAGGCTTTTTTTTTTGAATCGTTATAGGGTTTTTTTTTTTTTTTTGTATCATTATAAGCTTTTTTTAATAAATAAAGTTTATTTAAATAAAAAAAAAACTTTAATTTATTTGTACAAAATTTTATATTTTTGCAATTCTGTAATTTTATTAGCTGACAGGTCAGCGGGTCGATTGGTTGACAGTTGGGACCAGTGTTAAAGATTTGATGTTCCTAGTGTTCCTAGAAACATTTAAAAAAATTTAGGAACACTAAATTTAGAATTTATATTCCCTATTAGGAACAAAGTAGGAACATAAAAATTATAATTTGTGTTCCTTATAGAGATAGTTTTTTGTGTGATAGAGAGTGTGAGAGTGTGTGTAAAAGTGTGAGTAAGAGTGAGTGAGAGTGAGAGTAGTGAGAGTAAGAGTGAGAGTGAGAAAGTGAGAGTGAAAGTGTGAGAGAAAAAGAGAAAGAGAGAGAAAGAAAGAGAGAGAGAGAGAGAGAGAGAGAAAGAGAGAGAGAGAGAGAGAGAGAGAGAGAGAGAAAGAAAAAGAGAAATTTAGTTATAGGAACATCAAAAATTTTTTGGGAACATAAATTTAATATTTTATGTTTCCAAAGAACAAAAAAAAATTTTTAAATCTTTTTCACTGGTTGGGACCAATTGTCTGTTATCTTGATCACGTGGACAATTTTGATTGGTAGAATGCAGGTGCATGACTGTATGGTGCACAAAAAACTTAAACCCTTTTTTTAAAAAATATAATTTTTAGATTATGAAAAAGTTTATTATAGCTTTTATTTAATTATTTGAGTGAATCTATTTGTCACCGGCGGTGACAGTCACTGGAGTGTAATCGACCAATTAGATCAAAGCATCATGTGTAATGTGAAAAATGCAAAAACTTTGTTTTTTTAAAAAATCACTTCTAACTTAAAATTTTGTCTATGAAACTACTTTTTTTATGCAAAAAAAAAATTCCTTGCAAAATTTTACTATATACAAAGCTATACTCGAAACCTAACTATAGCTTTAACTCTGACTCTAACAATAGTAAGTTTTGACGCTTTGTTTTGTTTTGATCGAACATTACACAATCTAATTGGTTGATCATGCTCCGGTGACTGCCACCTCTGGCGACAAACACATTTTTTCTAATTATTTTATATAGAAAATAAAAAAATTTTATTAATAGCAACTTTTTTAATATTTATTATAGAGAATATGTTTTCATGCACTCACATAGTTGTGCACCCATTGGCATCAATACAATAAAACGCAGTCTGGGTCACTATTTCAGGGGTGCTTCAGTTGAGGTTAATATTGAGGGCCCTTGACTTTTTAAAGGTAATTTACTTACCGGCCCAAAATATTTCCATAAATTCATGTGAAAAAGTTCTGGAAAATTCTTACCCACCACCTCCCCCACCCACCCACCCTTAAACAAATCTTTAAAATTCTTCCCTCCACCTCCCCCACCCACCCGCCCCTTGAAAAAATTCTTACCCGGGTCACTGACCCTTGAATTTTTTCAAACTCTAACCAAAAATAGAGGTCAGCTTTTGTGTTCCTACAAAACTAGAGGTTACACAAAATTTCAAACTCTGCCAGACCATGTTCGTGACCAGGATCGGGTTCATTTGAACCAAATTTGGATTCAAATTGGGTTCAGGACCCAGGATCGGGTTCATTTGAACCAAAATCGGGTTCAAATGAACCAAAATCGGGTCCAAATGAACCAAGATCAGGTTCATGATCTGAGATCGGGTTCAAGTGAACCAAGATCGGGTCCCTTGAACAAAGATTGGGTTCCCTTGAACAAAGATTGGGTTCCCTTGAACAAAGATCGGGTTCCCTTGAACAAATATCGAGTTCATTTGAACCAAGATCGGGTTCAATTGAACCAAGACCGGGTTTATTTAAACCAAGATTGGGTTCAATTGAACCAAGATTGGGTTCATTTGAACCAAAATTAGGTTCATTTGAACCAAGATCAGGTTCATTTTGAACCCAGATAAAAACATTAATAGCACTAGCCTGCGGCAACGCCCGGGCACCTAACACTAGTCAATATATTAAAATGCAGTTCTGGGTCACTATTTTTTTTTGCTGCGCTTTTGTTTATATTTATTTTTAATAGAGGTCCCTGCAAAGCAGGGACCTCTGTTAAAAGTAAATATAAACAAAAGTGCAGCAAAAATAAAATAGCAATGAAGAATTGCATTTTAATGCATTGTTTTTTTTTTAAGAATTTTTTTATTTTTAAAATTCTTTAAAATTCTCGCCCACCACCTCCCCCACCTACCCACCCTTAAAAAATCTTCAAAATTTTTACCCACCACCTCCCCTACCCACTTACTCTTAAAAAATTCTTCGAAGCTTCTCTTCGAAGCTGACTTAAAAAAAACTCAGTGACACTAAGTCGAAGAAGATTAATTTCAAACTCCGATTTAGTATCAATTTACAAAAAAACCTCAGATTTCACATTTTCATGCAACTGAGTAAAATTTGAACTCTGCCTTTCAGAGTTTTCAATCTCCGTCTACATGTTGCATATCCTGACCTTAAGTCTTAGCACCTGTATAACACTACGCGTATTTATAAAAATTAATTAAATCTATAAATAGAAAACAAATAAAATAAATAAATAAATTATGTATAACATACCAAAATTACCATAATCAGTGTTGTTGACTGGAAGCTAGAACTTCACTGGACGTCCAGATAATTCCAGTGGTTCCAGTGAAGTTTTCACTGGAAGGGATTATTTCACTAGAACCAATATAATATTAGCCAATCAAAATACGAATAAGAATTAAGGTTATTGTATACACGTGATATTGGGATGGGTAGGTCAGGTAGCGACAGATCAGGTAAAAACACCTGCAGGTTGACCTCCCTTTTAAATACTCATTGATTAAACTCCCGATCCCATTGTCGATTACCTTGTCATACTGACAGATCATAGGCTGTATTATTTTGTATAACTGACTGTCGTCCCGACAGGTCATAAAATGCATTCACTTCTATATGAATAACTGATATGCCACCTGACCCTTGCTTCCATATGACTGTCGTCCCGACAGGCCACTTTGGAAAACTTACTAGGTAGGGAGAGAGGGTTGATGTAACCAGAACTAAAATCGGGTTCGCAAAAAAAAAAGTCTATCTTACTTACGAACCTCAATAATACTAAAATATTTTGACCTAACGAATGATTGTAAAAAATATATTAAAAGTATATATACAGTACACTTAACTTGTTTTTTTAATTTAAAGTTAGAATTTAAATTATTACTGCATGCCATATTTTTAAACCTAATAATGAACTTTGTAGTTCCGTTAGTTGAATTCAATGAATCTTGAAGAATTTTAATATAATGTCTTTTTAGTATAATAATATAAATACTTTAGATATTTGCCATCGATAAGCTTTTTAAATATATTGTGAGATAAAAATGAAGATTCTTGCAGTTCGATCACTTTTAAAAATTTACGGTATAGTACGATTTAACGAATAAGAATCACAATTTCATTTATTGTTTATATAAACTTATTTTTATTAATTTGATAATTAAACGTCAATTTTAAATCCACTTTTTAAGTGAATTGGAAATTTATAACTAATCGAGTCGATTTCGATTTTGATTCATATATCATGTGAGTTTGCGAATATAAAAAAATTTATATACCAGATACGTTGTTTTAATTTGTAATTTTCCGATATTGGTTTATGAGATTTCGACATCATTTTAATTTAGATATTAAAATTATAAGAGTAAGATTGTTAATTGATTACACAATTACAATAGTAACTCTGTACCTTACTCTTATCCCCTTGATTAATCATCGATCAATCAATCAAGTCCACTGGACCCTAATGGACCTCACTGGACCTCACTGGAACTTCTATCCAGTAGTAAAAAAAACATGACTGGAAGGGTCTAGTAACAACTTATCACTGGAACCTATATATGTTTCAGTTACATCTAGTTAGTTCCAGTAATGCTTTTAGTTTCAGTGATCTTTACTGGACCAGTCTTTTAACAACACTGACTATAATATATCACGTAACCTTCGCATTTAGCATAATGCATCAAATTTTTTTATACGGATTTTTTTCTTGGATAACGAATTTTTTAATTTTTTTTTTTTTTTTAAAAAAAATCACTAATTTTTTTATTAAAAAAATTTTTTTTAACTAACCAAAATAATTTTTTTAACAGATTTTAATCACTATATTTAATAGATTTGAAGCAATAAATAGTAAGTTTAATGTAAATTTAGTTAAAATATTATAAAAATAAAATAATAAATACAAATTTACAAACAGATAAAATAGGTAAAAATTAAAATTAAAAAGTTTAAAAATTTCTATTAGTTTTTAATAATTACTTTGTAATATTTAAAAATTACATATATTTAGATAATTAATTAATAATAATATTTTTTTAATTTTTTTTTTATAAAATAGAAAATATCAGAAAAAAAGAAAGGAAAAGGAAAAGGAAAACAAATTTTACCTACATCTCAGGAAATATTAGATAGATATCCTGTACCTAAAGGAGATGAAACTGAAGAAGAAAAACGAAAGCAAGAAAGCAGAATAAGAGCTGCAAAGAGTAAATTCTTTGCAAAGCAAAAAGCTTCTACACCTTTAGTAACAGGACTTGCTTTAAGAACAAGGTCTAAATCTAAAGCAAATCTTCAAGAAAAAGAGAAGCTAATAGATTGAGACAGCAGAAGTATAGAGCATCTATGCCTGCTAAAAAGAAAGAAGAAGTAAGAAAAAAGAAAAGTGAATATATAAAAAAGAAATATGCTGAGAAGAAACAAAAACAATATAAACAATTTTATAGAATAGGACATTGTAGTTTAGATGAATATGAAGAAGTGGATAAGGAAGAAGAAGAAAAGCGTGAGAGGATGAAGGAAAAGGAGGTGGTGGATGTGATAAAGAGAAGACATATGTTGGGAAGAATGAACATTATTTGTGAACATTGTGAGGCTTTAAAATAGAAGCAAGAAAAACTAGCACTATGCTACATGGGTGGACAAATTGAATTAGCACCACTTCCACCACTACCACTAAAAATAAAAAAATTGCTTACAGAAAAAGATTCTGAAAAATCTAATGTGCTATATATTAATCAAATAAGAGCATATACCGTATTTTCCTGAAAATAAGCTACCTTTTTTTGGGCAAAAAGTTATACGAAAAATCGGGGTAGCTTATTTTCTGGTAAAATCGATTTTTGACCGATTGCAGAAAGTTACTACATAGTAAAGTCTAAATTTTACTATGTAAATTGATTAAAATCGATTAAATAACCTTGTTTGGAAAATCAAAATACACTTATCCTGAAATTTTCATTAAGATCGGAGAACTTTTTATTATTTAACTTTTAATTTTTACGTTCAACGAATATATTTTTTTAAAAAATTTTAATTTTTTCGCCAAACGTAAATATCAAAAGTTACTTAATAAAAAGTTCAAAGGTTTTAAAACATAGCACTATTAGTATCGAGTTTTTGAAAAGTGCATTAGTTAATCCTTTTTCTGATTCAAAATTATTGTCAAGATTCAAAATCTTCAAGAATGATGGTCCAGAACAATAAAAGCTTAAGATCACTAACAAAACCAAAATAACAGACCTATAGTCCAGAATTTCTACAAACTACGTACTAAATGACCAAAGCTCAGAATCTCTATACCCAGAATAATAGCACCAAATAACAAAAACCAAATTTTGGCACTAAAACAATAAAGCTCAAAAACTACAGCACCAAATATGAAAGCCCAGAATCTTTATACTTCTTAAATGATAGTACTAAATGACAAAAACCCAGAATTTTGCACTAAATGAGGAAAGTGCATAACTATCACAATTTTTATCAGTTTTCTAGTAAAAAAAAAACTTATAAAAAAGAAAGAAAGTATTAGTATAAAAGAGAAAAAAAAAACTAGTAAATAACAAAAAAAAATGTATCTTAAAGGATCCTGGTTCTAATTTCTACTATCGGGCCTTCCAGAAAACAAATCTACAGAAAGTATTATTATTAGTAGAACCCCGGACATCTCTCATATAGGTCATAACTGATTTGCATGAATTTAGATGTTTTTGCTACCCTTAAAATCATGTAAATTTGCTAAAAGTTGGATTATTACATATAAATTTTATAGTAATTTGCTAAAAACTTAATTATAACATCTAGTATTAGGTAAAAAAATATAGAGCAAATTTTTTTATTTGAATTTTATGGATCCATAGAATTCAAATAAAAAAATTTTTATTGAATTTGATCAGGTGGTTGTTAAGATACCTTCACTCAAGTTTTAGAAAAAATCAAAACTTCTATCAAAAACAATCTGCGCCAAAGTTTTTTAAAACTTTGAATGAAAGTATTTTAGCAACCACCTAATCAAATTCAATGAAATTTTTTTTGAATTCTATGGATCCATACAATTTAAATAAAAAATTTTTATCAAATTTGATCAGGTGGTTGCAGAAATATCTTTGATCAAAGTTTTAGAGAATTTCAAAACGCATATCACATAACAGATACGTTTAAATTTGTTGACAGAACTTTGATCAAGGATATCTCTGCAACCACCTGATCAAATTTGATGAAAATTTTTTTACTTATTCTACGGATCCATAAAATTTAAATAAAAAAATTTTCATCAAATTTAATCAAGTTGTTGCAGAGATATCCTTGATCAAAATTTTGTCAAACATTTAAACATATCTGTCATATGATATACGTTTTGAAATTCTCTAAAACTTTGATCAAAGATATCTCTGCAACTACCTAATCAAATTTGATGAAAATTTTTTATTTGAATTCTATAGATCCATACAATTCAAATAAAAAAAATTTCATCAAATTTGATTAGGTGGTTGCAGAGATATCTTTGATCAAAGTTTTAGAGAATTTCAAAACATATATCACATGACAGATATATTTAAATTTTTGACAAAACTTGATCAAGGATATCTCTGCAACCACTTGATCAAATTTGATGAAAATTTTTTTATTTAAATTTTATGGATCGTAGAATAAGTAAAAAAAATTTTATCAAATTTGATCAGGTGGTTGCAGAGATATCCTTGATCAAAGTTTTGTCAACAAATTTAAATGTATCTGTCATATGATACGCGTTTTGAAATTCTCTAAAACTTTGATCAAAGATATCTCTGCAACTACCTGATCAAATTTGATGAAAATTTTTTATTTGAATTTTATGGATCCATACAATTCAAATAAAAAAATTTCCATCGAATTTGATCAGGTATTTGCACAGATATCTTTGATCAAATTTTAGAGAATTTCAAATGCATATCACATGACAGATACGTTTAAATTTTTGACAAAAACTTGATCAAGAATATCTCTGCAACCACGTGATCAAATTTGATGAAAATTTTTTTATTTAAATTTTATGGATCTGTGGAATAAATAAAAAAATTTTCATTAAATTTGATCAGGTGGTTGCAGAGATATCCTTAATCAAAGTTTTGTCAACAAATTTAAACGTATCTATCATGTGATATGCATTTTGAAATTCTTTAAAACTTTGGTCAAAGATATCTTTGCAACTACTTGATCAAATTTGATAAAAAATTTTTAATTTGAATTCTATGGATCTATAAAATTCAAATAAAAAAATTTTCATCAAATTTGGTCAAGAACTTGTAGAGATATCTTTGATGAAAGATTCTTTTATTTCTATAAAGTATATTATAAAAAAGCTGCGCCAAATGAAAAAAGCTATTATGGAATAAATATTTAACCAAATAACTTAAAATTTTAGAAAGCAAAATTTTAGCCTATCTCTATTGATTATATTAGTGCGCAGTAATTTGTTTCATTTGAACTTGTAAAAATCTAGCCTGTGATGATGATTTTTCTGTTTTCATCAAAATTGAAAATTTTAAAAAATTCCAAATCTGGAAGCAAATTGAAAAATTATCATAACTTCATCAATATTAATCTGTTTTTGATGAAATTTTAATTAAAGACTTTCAAATACCTATTCTATCAACTATTAAGTCACGTTTTGGAGGTTTCATTTTGAGAAAGTGCTTCTGAAAGCATTTGAAGTTTAGGGAAAAACTTGCAAAAACGTATGCATCCAAATTTACAAAAACGTTAATATCTTTACGAGTTTTTAATATTTTTTTATGAAATTTGAGATTCTATTAGTCAATGTTATGTGCTACAAGTCTTGTTATAAATTTTTTTAGTTAGTATAGTAAAATTTTTTGTAAATCATTGCCGAACAGTGTGTTATTTTAAAAAAAGCAAAAAAACATATTACAAAGAAACTGTATTGAAATTGTTTACAAGAACTTTCATCAAAAATATCTCCATGAGTTCTTGACCAAATTTGATGAAAATTTTTTTATTTTAATTTTACAAATCTATAGAATTCAAATAAAAAATTTTTAAAAATATTATGATTTCAAAATTTTACAAATTGATTCTAACTTTGTGCTCTAAAAAACTTATTCAGCATATTAAAATACATTATGCTAGTATATTTAATTTTATATTACTTGAACATTTCAGAGAAGATACTAACTACATAATAATTACTACAATTATTATATGAATTACTAACTAATTTGCTTAATGATAACCCCGTGCAATTGCATTACATAATTATTTGTTTATCGACATACAATCACGATTAATGATCATAATACATATGCAAGTTGCTATTGATACTAAAGCCTGATTATATGCTACAACTACTTTTATTTATTTTCAATTATAATTGATTAAAATTTTGCTCCGTATAGCCATTAATAACTTGTTATATCTGGATCGATCATTATAGCACAACTTAACTTGTTATATAATAATTCTTGCAAAATGTAGGTAAATTGCTAAAAATAAAATATAACATGTGTAAAATCTTAGTAATTCTCTAAAATATTCAATTATTTTCCTTTTTAAAATTAACTTTAATTTGCTAAAATTTAAATTTGGACCTTAGATCAAATTTGAATCAATTTGCTAAAAAAAATATGACATATATCAGAGATATCCGGGGTCCTTTATTAGTTCAAAGAAAGAAAAAAATAAAAAAAACCACTTATTTTACAAAATTTTAGGTTTAATTACCAAATTAAACATGACTTCATGTCAGTTTTAGGGCTTTAATCCAAGGCTTCAACAATAGTTTAACGATGACTTGACTCTAACAACAGCTCTAGTAATGGCTCCAGTAATAACTCAAATGACAAAACCCTTAAAAAGAAAAAAAAAAAACTTTTAATTAAAAATGCAAAAAAAAATAATAATTATCAAAGGATAATTATAATTATTTGATTGCTAATTTTAAAAATGATTGGCTAGTAATAAGAGTCAGCATAGATAATTTTCTTTTCATTTTGTTTTCATTTTTTTTTATTTATTTTTTAATTTTTTTTTATTTTATTTGTCACTTTATGAAAATACTAGCTCTTTGCAAAAAAGCAACGACTTTTCAGTACTTTGCAAGTACTCCAATTTGATTTAACAAGCCAACTCAAACTTCTGACACTTTGCAAAAATACTTCTAAATCTTCAAGAATGCTTCTTTAGAGAAATAATTTTAGGAGTATGAGTTTGCCTATTTTTGGGGGTTTTATACAAATCTTTTTTATTTATAGTAATTTTATTGCTTATTTTTGAGATTTTTTTTTGCAAATCTTTTTTTTTTTAGTAATTTTATAATTAACCTGACCTATCTATATATATTTTGAGATTCTAGTTAGGTGCAAGTTTTCACAAGTTTTTGCAAGTTTTTGCTTATTTATTTTTTTTGTTTGATACTTTTTGTTTTTTTGTTTTTTTTTAAAAGTTTTTTATTAATTTATTTTATTTGGTACTTTGTAAGAACATGCTTCTTTAAAAAAATAATTTAGTTAGATACAAGTTCTTACAAGTTTTCACACATTTTTACAAGTTAACCTAGTACTTTACAAAAGTACAACTTGATTAGCAATTTTTGAATTTGCAAAAACATGAACTTTTACTTCAGAAAAATAAAGATTTGGGGATTCATTTATTTTTTTTATTAAGTTTGCTTACATATTTTGTTTTTCAGTTGTTTTTTTTCTTTATTTATTTTTTTAATTTTATTGTATTTATCTTGACTTTCTTAGAACTTTGCAAAAAAACAACCTAACTTATCTGGTACTTTACAAGAACACCATATCTAACTTCTTCACTACTTTGCAAGAATATACTAAATTTACTGACATTTTGCAAAAACACTACCATTTCTGAGAAATAGTTTTTTTTTACTTCTCTACTATTTTTAGAAAGTAGTAAATATGAGCAAATATGATAGTTAAAACAAAAAAAAGAAATAATAGCTAACTAGGACCCCAAAGGACTCTGATACAACTTAAATCTGAGTTTGTATAATATCAGCCAAATAGATGTATAAAATAGGCCAAAATTTAAAAAATTTACTATATAAAAATGCAATGTTTGATGAATTTCTATGCAAAATTGTCTTTTTTAGTAACCTCTGAGTTATATTAGAGTCCTTTGGGGTTCTAGCTAACTGCAAAATAAGAAAATAAGTATATAAAGCTAGTATTATGCAACAAAGTGCAAAAGTAGTTTAAAATATTACTATTATTTTTTTGTTTTTTTTCAATATTTTTTTTGGAATCAGTTTTTTTTGGTTTTATTTTTTTGTCATTTTATTCATTTTTTTTCGTAAAGAATGTATAATAATATAAATAAAATATATAATATTAATTAAAAAGATATATTTAATTTAAAATATAAAGTATAATAATAATAAATATAAAATATAAAAATTTTATATTAAATTGCGAAACCTTGTAAAAATTTGCGAAAACCTATAAAACATTTAAAAATAAGTAAACTGTATAATAGTATTGATTAGAATAGTATTAGAATCATTATTTATGATTTTTAATTTAATATCTAGTGTTTTGACCCGGGTGGGTATCACCCGGGTCACTTGCGAATGGATGGGTGACCCGGGTCAAGTTGTAACAGCCTGGGTGAGAACGGGTGGGTCAACCTGCAGGTGACCCATGGGTTGACCCACGGGTGACCCGTGGGTCAACCCATGCATCACCTATGAGCAGAGACCCGATACAAATTAATGCAACTTTGTAAAGTCAACAGAATCAAATTAGAAAAATATTTAATAGTAAATTATTTAAAAGAATCATAATGCCGTACAGAATTTTAATAACAGTATTATAGCAGATAGTATTTCTGCATTACAGCATTACGGCATTACTACTTTATAGCATTACGACTTTACAGCATTACGGCATTACGGCATTATGGCTTAACAGCTCACAGCAAACGGCAAAAAATACGGCAATACCACAACGGTATTAATTTATAAAATTAATTCTACCACCAATTATAGGTTAACCACTAGTTAACCTACCTGGGTCAAATCACTAGTCATATTAACCTCCTGAGATTTTTTTTTAATTGACCCAGGTGACCCGACGGGTCACCCGACGGGTCACCCGGGTGGTGCCTTTTTTTGAACTAATCTGTTTCCACCCGGGTGGCACATTGTTCACCCATCGAGTGACCCGGGTGAAGATTTTTTAGACGGGTCAATTCACTACTAATATCTATTGATTATTATCAATATTACTGATTACTATTTTAATCGATAGCTCTCATCAGGGAGAATTTAAATCGATTACTATCCAATAACCAATAAAAATTAATAGTAATCCTGTGCAAATTTTGGTAATAAGATCATTTTTTCTTTGAACTTTTTGAAACTGAACCAGAACCGAACTAAACAAACTACTGAATATTCTTAGAGTTGAAAGTTTTTTATTAATTTTATATAAAATAAAGGTACCTATTTCTGTGAATCTACCTATTTTTATAGATTTTTTTCTAATTTGCCATTGTACGGCGGACTTTATTGAGAATTAGTATATTACATTTATAGTTAATAATTTATATCATACTATAATTCTATAAGATCTCTCCCATCCAACTATATTTACCTTGTGCTACTACCTTATATGAACCACCTAGATTGGCAATTAGCCACTAATTTCCTATTTTAGCTAACTCGATCATAGATATTTTACCTCAGTATTACCTAAGTGGACATGTGTAATAGAACCCCTCTAATTTCTTCCATGTTCTACTCATTTTCAGATTAGGCCTTTAGAGATATTATGCCATAGCTTATCCCATGCACTAGTGAACCTGATTACCTAAGCAGGACTCCGAAATATACATAGATAGGTCAGGTATGAGTTTGCTTATTTTTGAGGTTTTTTATGCAGATTTTTTCTATTTATAGTAATTTTTTTTGCTTATTTATGAAGTTTTTTCTACAGATTCTTCCTTATTTAGTAACCCTATAATTAACCTGACCTATCTATATATATTTCGGGGTCCTATCTAAGCCATATAAATTCTCTGCTCTTGTAAGGTTCACTCTAACTCTAATTTCTTTTCTATCAGTCCTTCCTCAGTATATCCCAAATTCCAATCATTTAGCCCAAGAAGGGTTGATCTGCTTGGCATTAGGTGCCTTATGGCTTTTCGTTTTCTGGTACCTACTTCTAAAGCATAGATTCTTTTTCTCTAGTACAACTCTGGCGGCCAGGTTGGTGGATCCACTCCTTCAAAGATCTTAATGTTTAGTTCTCCGGTTCTGGTTTTTGATATTCTAGTTTTGGTAGTACTATCAAAAGTTTTCATTACTTTTTATTCAGGACTTGCCAAATGAGTTCTGATCTTCAGGTTCCCAGGCGTTACATGATTCTAAGATTCTAGAATCTCCCATTTCAATAGTGCAACCCAAGTTATAGATCTTTGCATGACCCAACCTATCGACAAAGATCAGTTATAGTAATATAGATATAATTTTTCGAACCAGCACCAAGTGGGATTCGAACTCACAACCTGTTGCTTGGGATAACAACTTGACCACTATTCTAAATCGCCACACCCATACTTATTTCTATAGATTAAATTTATTAGTAATTTATAAATTTATTAGTAATTTATAAATTTATTAGTAATTTATAAATTTATTAGTAATTTATAAATTTATTAGTAATTTATAAATTTATTAGTAATTTATAAATTTATTAGTAATTTATATATAAAATAAAAAAAGCAATTGTTAAAAATATAAAATTAAAATTTTTAAAATTACTTACTAAATAAACAGTTCTTAGAAAATTAATAAAAGTGTAGCAACCATTAATATAGTTTTAATGATAGTAAAATGCTAATTCAGTCTAGTATATTAAAAGTTATAAGTAATTTATGTCTTGCAATTATATAAAATTTTTATATAGATCTACAAAGAAATTTATATAATTGTAAAATATAAATCGCTTATAACTTTTAATCTACTAAACCGAATTTAATTTTTTTACTATCATTAGAACCACATTGACAGTAGCTACAAGTTTATTAATTCTTAAAGCTGTTTACTTAATAAATAATTTTAGAAATATCAATTTTATATTTTAAAAATTGAAATAAATTTTTTTTTAAAATTATATTTAATTAATTAATAAAATTTTTAAAAAATAAATATATAGAATATTTATTAATTTATACATAGTGTACAGACACGGATTGTTGGTACTACATGAAATATAGTATATTATATGCCATCATTAAATTTATCATTAAATTTATCATATAAATTATGATTTGTTATTCAACATTCTCTTTCTTTTTATCATTCTATTCCTTTTTCACTTGTTTTTGCTAGTATTATTTTATAAACGTTTTTTTAAAATATTTATGGTTACGATAGATAAAACAGAAGCAGGATATATTTTCCATAACAAATACGACATTTTTTCCACTTCAACGTTAGAACATGTGACTATTCTGACTTGCATCGTTTTCTGCCTTATAATAATAGTTCTTTTACTAACGCTTTTACTCTTTTCTTTATGATTTTTTATAAACACGAATATTTTTTATATATAACTATACATTTTGCTTCACTTTGTTTCTGGTATATCAGACCAAGGACAAGAATAGTCAAGAAAATATTGTCAGTGACAAACAAGATGTTATTTTTACTTTAATGCAGCACCACGTGATTATTTGTTTTATTTTTTAATTTCTATTGCTAATAACATTTACAATAAACTTATCTCTTTTTATATGTTTTTGTCGTCAATATTCACTTCTTTAATAAGATAAATAATAGCAACTAAAAAATTATTATTGGTGACAAACGAAATGTTGCTTTGATCTCAATGCAGTTCCATGTGATTATACAATTTCCACCTCATTCTTTTGGTTCTATGTTTTGTTGTAGGGTATTTATCTCTAAATCCATATATCTATCTAATAGATTTATGAACCAAATCCGGAATCAATTGCTCGTTCTTTGGTGGATATCGAATTTGACGAATCTAATGGATCGGTTGAACCATCTGTATTGACCTCTGAGCTTATATTCCCTAAATGTGATAACTCAATGGACTATGAATCTGATGAATCTATTGAATCTATTGAGTCTGCTGATTCTTTAGAATTAAAATTCGGACTTATCTTTCCTGACTGGAAAGATTTTAAGAATTGGATATATAGATTTGCTTTAAAAGAGGGTTTCAATTATAAGATTAGGACTAGTGAGGCTACTAAAGGTGTAATTCGAAGAGCTACCTATGAATGTACTAAATCTGGGTATCATATTCCACAAGTTATATCAGATCCAACCAAGTGGCATAATACTCGTTCTTAATGGACATCATGTCCTTGGAGACTTAATCTTACTTGTCCAAATCAAGCAACATTGTACAAATAAATTCATTCAACAATGAACATAGCTTTATGATTTCGAAAGTTAACAGCAGATCTGTTAGCTGATATAGAGAAGTATGTTATCCAAAAGCAAATGGATTCGAGTTTTATATATCCTTTATTAAAAAATGACTACCCAAATCAACCAATCTACAAGCATGACTTATATAATGCAGTTTATCAGTTTTGGAAAAAAAATAATCCAGGAGATGCAGACACTTTACAAATGCTTCAATTATTAATAGATTGGAAAGAATTGGAACCAGTTTGGATTATAAAGGTTAGACTGGATCCAATTTCAAGAAGGCTAATTTCTTTTTTGTGGATTTCTCCCATACAAAAAGAGTTATACATTAAGTATAATGATGTTATTATAGTAGATAGCACCTATAATACAAACCAATTTCAGATGATGCTTTGCATTGTAACTGTAATTGATAACAACTATCGAACTAGAATCGTGGCATATACAATTATTCAAGATGAAACACTTGATACTTACCGATGGATATTTGATAGTATACTCGTTAAAATGGGTATTTCTCCTGGAATTATTTTTACTGATTCAGATCCTTCAATGATTTGATCAATCAAGGATGTTTATTAAATTCTCAGCACTTGTTATGCATTTTTCATATAGATTTGAACCTTCGAAAAAAGCTTAAAAAAAAATTGGGCAACCAATTTGAAGAATTTCGTTGTAAGTTTTATGTATATCGGAATTCTCTTTGTGAAGAACTATTTGAGAATAGATGGAATAACTTACTAGTAATTGAAGAATATCTAGCTGCTGCGAAATATTTATCTAATACTCTTTATATTACTAAACACTCATGGGCAATACCTTGGATTCATAATTGGTTTATAGCTGGCGTGCAAAGTACACAGCGTATAGAATCGATAAACAAACAAGTCCACAATAAAGTTGGTTGTGCTACATCATTATGCGAATTGTTAGTTAGTATCAAAAATCATATAAAGAATGAAGAACATTTTGAAAAGTTCAAAGTTGAATAAAATGCATTACCCACAATCGGTATGCCAATGCTGAATGCAAGGTTCTTTGGTAGTGTAGATGCAATAATTAAAGATGTTTTAACTCCTGTAATACTTGGAAAGTAAAGATCACAGGTGAACCAATCTGTATGTTATGGTATTAACCAAATTGCAGAATGGCATCATTTGATAGAAGTAAGTAATTGGTTGTTTATATTTGTATAAGATCAGAAAATTGTTGTATAATTAGGAAATTAAGGTGGACAATATTAAATTAATATATGCTTAAAGTAACTTTATATTTTTAACTATTATAGGCAGAAAGCAATACAAAGAAATAAGCATTGGAATTAGAGAACATGATCAGGATATACGGCAGATTCTTTTTAGTTCTCTGGTCAAAAATATACCACAAGAAGCAATTGTAAAAGTATGGAGTGTACATGCAACTGGATTCCAAGGTGTAGGACACTATTTGGTTTTGCTCAATGACAGTACACATTTATGTATTTGCCTTCTCTTGATCAATAAGGGATTGGTGTGTCGTCATTTTTTCCATGTTGGTACCTATTCAAGATTTGCTATCTTTCATATAAGTATGATTCCCAACCAATGGTACTTAGATTCTAATATTAAATCAACAGACCTTTTACAACAGTATCAACTCATTCCAGTATGTGATATGATACAATTAGAAGATAATTTATTATTTAACAAGAGTATCAACTTTCAGCATTTTTTATCTATTCGAACTGAATCACATAGTTTTCATTCATCTATAAAGTCAACTAAAGCCATATGGGGTGTTTTCAATTAAAAGGGCCCATTTTTACAATTTTTTTGAAAAATGAGTTTTCATTAGATTCATATAAATTTTGACATGATTGACTTTTTTTAATTATAAATGAAAGTCGATTTATATAATAAAAAATCAAAATAATGTAAAAAGAAAAATAACATGAGGCTGCATAGAGCCAACATATCATGAGTTTACCCGATAGTCACCTGCCATCTTTAACCAATCAATATCATGAAATTTGATTGATCCCAGATCAGTCCGAAAATTAAAACAAATAATTAAACTCAAATATCTCAAAATAAAATATATGTAAAAATGGGCCCTTTTAATTGAAGACACCCTATATATGCAGAATTAGCTGGGTTATCAAAAAAGACTATTGATTGCGCCATTAAGGCAGATATGTAATATGAATTATCAAATATTTTTAAAGCCTTTATTTATGATATTCAGAAAAAAGCGGACAAATCAACAAATGAAAATTTGATCAATATTAATAATCCTATCATTATCAAGCATAGAGGACAGCCTCCAAAAAACTAAAGTCAAGTGTTGAAACAGTTTTACACAAAGAAAAGGAAGTTCTTTTGGATAGTACAAGAATTAATATAGTAGAAGATAATACTTCAAGTAATACTGATGGTGCAAAAAGTTGAAAATGTGAGACATGGGCACTATGCAAAGACATGTCAAAATATTATTTAGACTTGCTATTTTATATGTAGTATTACTTATTGTATATTGATTTATTGACAAAGTTGTGCGTATTTGATAAATGTTTAATGTATTAATAGTCATTTAGGACCTAGAAGTTAGGGTTAGGGTGCTCTCTTATAAATAGTTTGTTCTTGTATGCTTTAGTATAAAAGCGAAATGGAGCTGACAGGTGTAGCAAAACATAAAGTATCTTAAGAAGTTGATAAACGTTTAATGTATTAATAGTCATTTAAGACCTAGAAGTTAGAATTAGGGTGCTCTCTTATAAATGGTTTGTCTTGTGTGCTTTAGTATAAAAGCGAAGTAGAACTGACAGGTGTAGCAAAGCATATCAAGTATCTTAAGAAGTTTACTCAAAATTGATGATTTTTTGCAGATTATATTTAATAAATATAACTACAAAAAATTATTGGTATTAAAGTTAACTGTGTTTGTACACTATGTGTAGTGTACAAATAGAAGTAGTCATTAAATTAATATATGCTTAAAGTAACTTTATATTTTTAACTATTATAGGCAGAAAGCGATAACGAAGAAATGTGCATTGGAATTAGAGAACATGATTAGGATATATGGCAGATTCTTTTTAGATCTCTGGTCAAAAATATACCACAAGAAGCAATTGTAGAAGTATAGAGTGTACATGCAACTGGATCCCAAGGTGTAGGACACTATTTGGTTTTGCTTAATAATGGTACACATTTATGTACTTGCCTTCTCTTGATCAATAAGGGATTGGTGTGTCATCATTTTTTTCATATTGGTACCTATTCAAGATTTGCTACCTTTCATATAAGTATGATCTCTAACTGATAGTACTTAGATTCTGATATTAAATCAACAGACCTTTTACAACAGTATTAACCCATTCCAGTATGTGATATGATACAATTAGAAGATAATTTATTATTTAACAAGAGTATCAACTTAGCATTTTTTATCTATTTGAACTGAATCACATAGTTTTCATTCGCCTATAAAGTCAACTAAAGCCATATATGCAAAATTAGCTAGGTTATTAAAGAAGGCTATTGATTGCACCATTAAGGCAGATATGCAATATGAATTATCAAATATTTTTAAAGCCTTTATTTATGACATTCAGAACAAAGCGGACAAATCAACAGATGACAATTTGATCGATATTAATAATCCTATCATTATTAAGCATAGAGGACGGTCTCCAAAGAGACTAAAGTCGAGTGTTGAAACAGTTTTATATGAAAAAAAGGAAGTTCTTTTGGATAGTACAAGAATTAATATAGTAGAAGATGATACTTCAAGTAATATCGATGGTGCAAAAGGTCAAAAATGTGGGAAGTATAAACAACATGGGCACTATGCAAAGATGTGTCAAAATATTATTTAGACTTGCTATCTTACATGTAGTATTACTTATTGTATATTGATTTATTGACAAAGTTGTGTGTGTTTGATAAACATTTAATATATTTATAGTCATTTAGGACCTAGAAGTTAGGGTTAGAATGCTCTTTTATAAATGGTTTGTTCTTGTGTGCTTTAGTATAAAAGCGAAGCGGAGCCGACAAGCGTAGCGAAGCATATAAAGTATCTTAAGAAGTTGATAAACGTTTAATGTATTAATAGTCATTTAAGACCTAGAAGTTAGGGTTAGGGTGCTCTCTTATAAATAGTTTGTCTTGTGTGCTTTAGTATAAAAGTGAAGCAGAGCCAACAAGCGTAGCGAAGCATATCAAGTATCTTAAGAAGTTTACACAAAATTGATGATTTTTTGCAGGTTATATTTAATAAATATAACCACAAAAAATTATTGGTATTAAAGTTAACTGTATTTGTACACTATGTGTACAAATAGAAGTAGTCAATATATAAATAATAAATAAAAAATAGTAAAAAAAAAGAAAAACTAAGTATAAAAATTAATTAAATAAAAAAATTTTTAAAAACTTTTAAATTTTTAAATTGTTTATATTGTATTTACAGAAATAGAAGAAAGAGTATCAAATTTTATAAATTTTATGGAATTTTTTTTACTAATATAAAAAAATTTTTATATATTAGTATAATTTAATTTGTATATTTTCAAATAATAAATTAATTGTGAATTTTATATTTAAAGTTTTGAATAAATTTATATGTTACTAATAGTAAAAGTTCCATATCAATAAGAATTAAGATCAGATATAATATTATATCTGATTATATAATATGAAAATAAAGTGAAAAAATACTATTTTCAAAAATATTGTGATAAATGAAAACTTAAACTATAAAATCACTCTTTTTTTTTAAAAAAATTCTTTATAAAATTTTACTATATAGTTACCTCTAGTACTAACTCTTTTTTTAACTATACCTTAACTCTAATAATAATAAATTTATATATATTTATATTTGTTTTGATCATTGTTATGCAGAAGTATATCACTACTAGTGACAAGTACATTTTTTTTAAAGTTTTATAAAAAAATATTAATTTTAAAAAGTTTTATATATAGTAAAAAAAATAGATACCTTTACTTTATAGTAAATTCCACTAGAATAATTAAAATCTGAGCATAACCAAACTCTAACTCTAATACTAACAGCAAACTTCTTTAATTGATGATCTGGATAAGATCGGCACTATTACTATATTGGGACAATACTTATAGAATGCTGACATTTATTAGATAATATTTTAGGGTTAAAAGGTTAAGCCAAATCTTATCTTATATAAAATTTTAGCCAATTAAATTTGATGAAAATATTACCTAGGGGTGGGGTAAGCCTTTATAGTAAATGAATATTAGGTAATAAATATTAGCGCCCATATTATATGCTGAAATCTGATAACTGTAACTATGGAAACTGATTTTTTTATTAAGTTAATAGCTTATGTCAATTAGTTGAAAGTTGTAGAACTCACTAAGATACATCCAATAGTAGTTAGATCATTCAAATTGGCCTAGTATATGCTGAAATATCACTAAAAAACAATTGGCTGACTATATAAAATTCTATGTAAACAAACTAGAAATTTTATATAGGCAGCTAATCGTTTTTTAGTGATATCTTAGTATACAGCAGGCCGATTGAATGATTAACTACTATTAGATACATTTCAATAAGCTTTACAGCTTTCAATTAATTGACTTGAGCTATTAACTTAATAAAAAAGCACTTTTCATAGTTACAGTTGTCAGATTTCAGTATATAGTAAAAAACATAGTAATTTCCTCCAAATTCTAATATAAAAATAGTACTAATCTTATCCGGATAGTAATTAATTTGGTGATATTATGTTCTATAATGCATCTCATGTTTGTTTATATAGAAAATTATTATATAATTATATAGATTTTAGTATCATCTGTAACAAATAATAATCTTTAAAAATATAAAATATATTTAAAAGTAATATATAGTATAGTACAAAAAGATCTGTACAAGGGTATAGTGACTTAGAGAAGTTGGTAAGTTGTCACCCCAAGTAGCAGATTTAGGGTTCAAATCCCACTGGTGATGCTTTGAAAAAATAGATATATGTTATGATAATTGTCTTTTTGTTAGAGATCTGACTTGGTGAATAATATATTCGAATATTCACTGAATATTCGAATATTCAAATATTAATTTTTTCATTAGAATGAATATTCGAATATTTAAAATTTCACTGAATATATTTATTGAATATTCATTGAATATATATATATAATTTTATAATTTATTTTTTAATAATTTATTTGCAATTTTATTGGCTAATTTAAGTGAAATAGTTAATATTTTTTTAAAATTGAAATATATTTATATTCAATGAATATTCAGTAAATATTCAAATATTTATTCAAAATTTTTGAACGAATATTCGAATACTAAAAAATTGAACGAATGAATATTCAGATGCTAATTTTTTGAATGAGTCAGACTTCTACTTCTTATTAATCGGTTGGTGCATTACCTGTAGTCTTGGTATACTATCTTGAATGAGAGCTTTTGGGTATAGTTGTGTATCATTACACAGACAAATCCAAAAAATTGAAGAAACAGAAACTCGTTTAGCAAGTCCCGAGTAAGGAGGTAGTAAAGATCTTTAATAGTACTACCAAAACTGGAGTATCAAAACCCGGCACTGGAGAACTGAACAACTTTGACCTAAGGAATGAGGTCCACCAACCTGGCTATCAGAGTCATACCAAAAGAAAAGGACCTACGCTATGAAAGTAGGTACCAAAGAAAGAAAAACCATATGGCATCTAATACTGAGTAGATAAACCTTTCTGGGCTAACTGAATTGGAAATCTGAAATATATCGGTATAAGGCCTAGTAGGATGGTAGAAGTGGGTACTAGGGTTGGAGCAAACCTTACAAGGGCAGAAGTAGGTAATAGTAGTAGTTTCAGGGTATTTTCTGACTACAAGTTGTTTGCCTTGGTGAATGCGTAATTTACCGAAGTATAGATAATACCTGTGTAGGACAGGAACTGCTCTACCAAGTTTTCTGTAAAAATAAACTAGTCCTAAGGGGATATAGTTGGCATCTGGAACTGCCTTGACTGACTAATATATCAAAGGACTGTTTTGGTAATACAGGTAGGATTGGTAGGCAAAGCTTGGACCAGTGGGTTTAAATAGGCAACTCTCTAGTTTGTTGCAAGTATGGCAGCTAGTATAGAACCTTCAAACGGACTACTTAAACTAGACAACCAAAGTTGTACGTGTGGCTAGTTGTACTTTTATTTATATAATAAATATCAGAAGCCTGCAAAGGAATCTGTGATCCCATACTTGAATAAAAAGACTTATTTTCCAAGTAAGACTTTAACATAAAAAAATATAAAAAAAAAAACAAAAAGATCTGTACCTCAAATAGTTATTAGTAAACTTTTTTTACAATTTATTAAAAGTAAATATAATTATTTTAATAATTTTTTAATAAAATAAAAAATTTTATTTATAACAAATTTTTTAAAAAAAATTTATTATAAAATTTGTTATATAAGGATACTGTCAGGAATTAGCTAATTTGATTTTGGCCAAAATTTTGACCCCCTATTTTAGTCAGATCTTTATATTAAAATTTTACTTTTTTAGATCCCCTTCTAGAAAATTAGCTAATTTTTGGCCCTCCTTTTAGACTATACAAATTAAAGATCTAACTAGCTTGCAAAAAATGTTATATTTAAAAAATTTTTTAATATAAAAAATTTTATAAATTTTTTTTCATACAAGAATAAAAAAAAATTTATATAAAAAAAATTTTTAACTTTCTAAAAAAGTGACCTGGCTAGGTGACAAGAATCAATTTTATTAGTTTGCATAGCCTAACTTTAATAGCTAATAATAATTTTTATATATTTTATAAAGTAAAAAAATATAATTGCTTAACTTTAAGAGTAAGATATCTCATGTAATCTATATTATAGTAAAATAACAGCATAGCTACAAGATGTAGATTATTAGTACAATAAAACTAAAAATAGTAACTTATTATATCATCCAATCAAATTATTAATATTTACTACAAACAAAAATTAAATATCTTTTGAACTTATAACAATTTTAATTTACTTTAACTAATTTTTACCAATAATGATAAATAATTATAAATAAAATAGTAGGACATATTTAGGAGTTCTGGTACAGCGGCATCCAACTTGCATATAAATTCACTTCTGCGTCGTCAAATCAATGATTTCTATCTAGAACACATTTATTTATCCAAATTCATATCAAAAAGGATATCATTTTGACATAGTGGGTATAAATTTGTATTTGTGTCGTCACTCAAATGACGATAAATTTGTGTTTGCGTCGTCATTCCAGCATAGTGATATTATTTTTTGTATATCTAGAATACAATCTTTTGCTTAAATTTATATCAAAAAGATAACAATGATTTATGTTATCTTGCTTGCTATCATTTATGCATCAAAAATCTCAATCAGTATACAAATATTTTGATATATCTAGAACACACTCTTTTACCCAAATCTATAACAAAAAGGATACCAATATTATTTGTTATAGCAGAATTCATTCTAAAGACAATTCTTCACTACTTACTAGCACAGCTAAATCTAATAAAAATTTATATCTGAGTACTAAAATTTCTATATATATATGCTAAGTCTAATGAAAAAAGTCTAATAAAAAATTTAATATATACTAAGTCTAATAAAAAATTTATACTAATAACCAAAGTCTAATAAAATTTGTATCAGGTTTTTCACTTATCTAGGATCAATTTTTAAAGCTCTGGCTCGTAATCTATCATAGTACTGGACCATATAATACCCTCGAATATGTAAAGAACATCATCCACTAGTAGAACCAGTTGGTTTTCCACAATTAGTGCAAGGCACTCTTTTTTTAGCTTTCCAATGATAACTACATCCTTCAGAATGCATGCAGGGTCTTCCACAAACTTTACCAGAATTATGATAAAAAGGACAAGTATATTCACCAATCATTTTTTATATTAACTAAAATATTTATTTAAAGAAAAGATTTTATAAAGTATTATATATAAAACTTTAGATAATCAAAACATAATACATATTCAAATGACGAACACAACACAAAACACTTCTCAAGTAACTACAGTGATCAAACCCTCAGAGCCGATATGGCAAGATATCACTAATTTAGTAATAGAAATTACTCAATATGGCTTTTTCTATAATATGAAAAATGATAGTAAGTTTATACAAAGTTATAAAAAGCTTTATAAAGAAATAAAAGCCTCAGAAGACCCAGATGAATTTATAAGGAATTTGGTACCAAAAATTTATCCGAATCAAGAAACTTATGACCAAAAAATAGCTAATTATAAGGAGTGGTATAAATTAAAACCACTTTTATTAAATCCGATTCTAAAATTACATAAAATATATTATACAATAGCTAAAGAAAACTTTATTACTTTAGAAGAAGCATTAAAGAAAGCAAAGGCTTTTCTAGACGAGGATCTTAATTTAGATCCAATAGTTGCTTTCCTTAACTCTTAAGTATCCATTTAGGTGGGTATTCAACCTTGTCAACTTTCATTAGTTCTTCTCTAACAAAAGACCACTTTGGACCATTTCCATCAATATCCTCAATCCAGTACAATACTGGTTGATTTTTTTGTACTAGAAATTCTTTGATATGATAAATTTGAGGACTCCAATTACAATCAGTAGCACGTTTTCTTCCTCCCTCAAGCTCTCCAGGTTTAAGTAAATATAAAACAGAATCATTATATGTTAATCGAACTTCATCATAGCCCATAGGTCCATATCTTGGTTTAGAAGCTTTAGCATATACAAATTTCTTTTTAATAGCCTTATTAGGAGTTATACCAAAAAGACGAGTTACAGAGTTATTAAGATTATCAATAACAATAGGAAGGTTCTTAACCCAAGCTCTAGATCTTCTAGGTAAAGGTATCAATAATTCATGTGCATCTTGAATCCGAAATAATTTTTCAGCTAAAGTTCGATTAAATCTTTCAACAATACCCATACTACTTTTAGAATTAGCCTTTTGTATTTTTACACTATGCTTTTTTATAACTCTTTCACAATCCCCACGAAATTCAGAACCCTTATCAGTTAATAATAATTTAGGCCAAGTAAGAAGGCACTTTGAATTATTAAAAATTTTAATGAAAACTTTAGCAACTATATCAGAAGTTAATATACCTTCCAAAGAGGGTTCATCCATATTCATTATATCTAGAGTAGTTCCAATTGGTTCTTCCCATTTATATTTTGATGCAACATCTATACAAGTAAGACAAAATATATAAGTTATAGACCCCACCTTGTCATATGGCATATAAAGAATATCAGCTTGTATAACTTCTATTGGTATAATAATAGTATTAAAGCTAACACAAGAAATATACTTTGGACGAGTTTTATGAATCAAGTGTAATAACTGTTTTTCAAGCCATTCCTCTATTTTAGCTAATGTAAAATCAAATCCAGCTTGTTTTGAGGTTTCAAAAAGATTTTTAGCAGTTCTTTGATATCCATTAGATTGATAATAAATTTTACGCAAAGCAATAAATATATCTAATTCATGAGCTTTTTCAGAATCTACGTGAATAATAGGAATAGATAACATCTTTTCTTATTATAGTTTAAAAAAAGATGTCATTGCTAGAAAATATAACATCTAGTAGAATTAATCAATTTAAAAGCGATTTATTAACAATACAAGATCGAGTCTGCAAATTACAGCAGGATCTAGTTTTAAAAGAAGATTATATTAAATACCTCGAAAAAGAAATCTTAATTCGAGATGAGGATCTAGATCCATTGCGATTATAAATATCTAATCTTAAAGAACAGTTAGAAAAGACACTTCAAAATTCTATAAACCAAGAGAATTATATAGATTATTTAGAAAAACGATTAGCAATTTTTTAGTATGAAATAGACAAGCTTAATTAAAAAATTCTTGTTTTGTATAATAGTATGGCACAACAACCAGGATCATTTAGATTATCTTTACCTTAAAATCAAGCCATGATCCAAAATAATAGAATTCAGCGAGAGATTGATAACATTAGACAATATTTTCAGAGTCCAATTACAATAGCACCTACAATAGATGGCATTGAAAAATATCTTGATATAATTTCTGATGCCGGAAATAGGTTTGAGAGATTGGTACTACAAATATATCCACGAGCAAATGCTCGAGCAATCAATGCCGAAAATCGAGTAGCGAACTTGCAGATCCAGATAATAAATTTGCAAACCCAGTTAGCCAATCCACAGACCCAGTTTGCCAATTCACAAACCCAGTTAGCTACACTTCAAAATGACTATGATCTTCTTCATCAGTCTTATGAGGCCCATAGAACACAGCATAATATATTCAAATCTCGAGAACTTGATGGGCGAATTACAATCTGCACTCAAAAAATACGGATATCAGAATTGCTTATAGAAAGCTTTGCATTAAAATTGAGAAACAGACAGACCTATCACCAATTACAAAATAAGTGGGGCAAGTGGAAAAATCGGGCCCGAAATTCTGAACAATTAATTAATAATTTAAATCAACAATTTTTTTTTCTACAGAATAATATAGCAAACATGGCAACCTTATTAGATGTTATGTTTTCATTATCCCCATTGATTGCTCAAATCTCCCCATATATAGGTCAGGAACCTCCTGATGAATATTATAATAAAATAGTACAAGTATTTGCATATGGAAGTGCATTGGGAGTTGGTGGATTTAATGATGCTTTAAAAGCTGAAATTTTAAAATCTAAAATGTCTGGTAAATATACACCTGTTCTAGCTGAATATCCTGCATGTACAAATATTGATACTTCAGCACGATTTTTAGCTTGGTTACGGCATAAATATTATTAAGAAACAATAGGATCACGCAATGCCTCCTTATCCATATTAGTACAAGAAAAATTTAACCCTACTGATACTCCTCAAACTTATGAAGACAGAATTCGTCTTTTATTGTTACAGACACCTAATAATAACCAGGATGCATTGGCCATATTATGGATTCATTTACCTGATGAATTATTTACAAGAGTAAAAATAACAAATCCGGGTTATATAAATGCTTTCTTTACAGCTGTTAAGGACACATTGCTTGAGCTAAAACCATCTACTTTTACATATAATGGAGTTAATAGCAATTCATCAGTTCCTATAATTTTATCTAATACAATACCTAGTGAAAATTTATCTATATATAAAAAAGCATATGACGAATTAGATTTTATAGCTCAAAGACTAGGGTATTCTGATAATGCATCTAGAGATCCCGATGCTTTAAAAAATTTTATCGAAGAAGAATTATATAAAAGATTAGGCTATGCGAATTATAATATACAATCCAAAAAATTATATAATACAAAGAATCCTAGAGCTAGAAAATTAACAAATTCAAAAAAAGTAGAAAGATACTGTTCTATGTGTGGAAAACCCGGCCATACAAAAAAGAATTGCCCCAAAGTCTGCGGAGCAGGACACTTCGTGTCTAAAAAAGCTAAAAAAATTAATAATATTTCTCAATATGGATATATCAGCCAAAGCCAATCGGAAGATGAAATTGAATACGATCAAGAAGAAACTAGCCAATCAGAAAGTGATCAAGAAAATAGCGAGATTGAATCTCAAGAAACCAATTGCTTTAATTTAAAAAAAAAAGTGGGGTTTCTAAATCATCTATAAAAAAGAAGTCCAATAAGCCAAAAACTAGTAAGAAGGCTATTAATGAAAATCAGATATTTTTAGAATCGGTTAAATATATAATAACAAGATATATTCCCCAATGCCCTAAAGAAGTTCTAACAAAAATATATACAGATCTTAGTAAATTGTTTCCTGAAATGAAAGACTCATATTATTCATATCATTTAAAAAACTATATGAAAAAAGAAGTAGACAAGGTCTGGGAAAATATAATAAAAAAGTATCAAGTTATTTTAGAACCATTATTCCAAGCATGCTCTGGTTCTTCTCATGAGCTCGAGAAGGTAGAGGGGTCTCCCTCTTCTGCATTAAATTTTGCTATAAAACAATACCAAGAAGCGCAATTTTATCGAAATTGGCTTGACCCATTAAAAATAAACTTTTTACAAATAAAAGAACCCAACAATTACGCTACTATTTCATGTAAAGTACATGATTTAGAGATACCCCATGCTTTACTTGATACAGGTTCAGATGGGTCACATATTTCTGAAAATATCGCAAACCATTTTATAAAATATTTTGGGTTAAAAATAGATAGAAAAAAGGTTTATAGACTAACAGGTGCTGTAGACGAAAAACATTCTATTGGGAGCTTTTCTGATATACCTGTTACTATAGGTATTGGAAATGATACCTTAACAATTTCGGATGAGTTTTCAGTTTTACTAACAGAAAAAGATAATAATGGTAATGATATATCATTATTTATTCTTGGTACTAGATGGCAACATTGAGCTAGCTGGGAACCTATAGTAAAGGGTGAGTTTACAGCATCAGCTAACGGAAAAAGTATTACTATTCCACTTTTTGTTTATAATAAAGATGGGGAAGCAAAGCTTCGAATTTCTAATTCACTCAAAAAAAAATAATTAGTTCCAAAGGGATATTGCATTGTAATAATACAATCCAATGCATTGAGGAAGCTGAGTTTCAAGATATTTCTATATGGGAAAAATGTATGAATCACTTTTTCCAGGATATATGTGCTTATGCACCAACTCCGTTGTTAGAATATGATTTACCATCTTTTTCTTCTAACTGATGAATAAGATTATATATAGTACCATTTCGGATTAATTTTTTTAATGTAAGTTCAAATAATTTTGTACTTCAATTAGCCATATCTATTTTAATTTGATTGCATTTTATATCTTTCTGTTGCTTAATAGTTTTTAAGGTTTCTTCAGTAGATTTAATTAATTCTTGATATAAATTATCTGTAGCTTCTTTGATTCTAGCATTAACCTCTTCTTCAGAGTATAATGGAGCAATATTAGTATTATAAAGCAAGCTATTAGAGGAAGAATTAGAAATTCGAGATTTTGTCTCTTCTTCTAATCCTGACTTTTCGGGGTTTGAAACTGGTATTACTATACAATGAGACTTTGTCTCTACTTCTATTGTAGGATTATATCGAGGTTTTTATTTCTTTGATATCTATCAACTTCATATTTTAAAAATGCCTCTATAATAGGGTTAATACTACTGGCTTCACTTTCTGATAATGGATTTTTTTTTCGAGTTGTAAGTCGAATCCATCTAGCTTTTATTAATGAAGGTGGTAGTTGGGTAAGAAGATTTGAATAATTTTCGTGAAAAACCATGTAATTACATGAAAAAAATAATTTGACAACTTTAATTTATTCTATAAAATAACTATAAGACAACTTTCGTGAAAAGCTATGTAATTACATAAAAAAAAATAATTTTATAACTCTTATTTATTCTATAAAATAATTATAAGATAGGAGTTGCAGACTTTCCTGCTTTGCAGACTAAATATTATATAAAATATTTGATGCATTATTTAATAATTTATTGGCTTTTTTTATTTGTTCTAAGAAATCAATATTCTCGATTTGAATTGCTTTATCAATAGTTTTAGTTTGTATTGATTTATTAACTAAATTAATATTTTCTGTTTGTATTCCTATATCCATAGTATAAATATATATACCTTTATAATATTGTAGTTTTTGTCTATTATATCTTTCAATTTCACGTTTTAAAAATGATTCAATTTCAGAATTTATATAACTAGCCTCAATTTTTGTTAAACTATTTCTTTTTCTGGTTATAAGACGCTTCCATGCATCATTTATTAATGATGGAGGTAGTTTATTAAGAAGATATTTATAATCTTCATGAAAACTAGGTATTTCTGCATACAAGTCAATAATCTCTTCAATGTCTGTCATTTTAATAATTAATTTATTTGATATATAATATATTTAAATCTGTTTTATAAAGCAAAAAAATCATGAAATGGTTGCATGTCTTTGAGACACTATATCCCTATAGATTTTAATGTTAGTAATTTGAAATTTATATATGTATTATTTATTGTTAACTTGTCGCATTTCTTCTCGAACCATCCATAATAATTGGTAATGTTGAGCGAGTTCTGAAGCGCAGAGGCCAGAAGGTCGATAATAATATTCAATAAATTTCCTTTGTATAACTTTTACAGCTCGAATTTTCTTACCAATCTCTCTTACACATTTAACTCTTCTGATAGCATTCTGCATCCACAATTCATAACGATGAATTGCTTCTTTTTCGAAGTAGGAGTTGCTAGCTTCGGATCTGCTTTTAAGTTCAATATAGTCTTTATAACTAATATCACAATAAGCATTTCCTGTACAATTTGTGCTCCAATGTCTATCCATGAAATGACGAAATCCACACTCATAACTGCTTCCTATTCTAGAATAAACTAGTTTGCTGCACGAATGGCATATTGCTATACTTACAGCTACAGCATGGCCAAGATCGCCTTCCCATAAATATTTCATTTTTCTGGCGATAAGATATCGCTTTTTATCGTCAGTCAAACGATTATTATTCTTATAATTCGTTAACTGATCCCAGATTCGTTTCATCCAATCAGATGGGGTTTCACCTTTATGGATTACTGGAAATTGACAGTTATCTCTCCATTCAATATCACTCAAAACTGGACATTTATCTGTATAGACCATATTTAATGATTAAGATATTGTTAATGTTTTTCGAGATTATGTGATTATATCGAATTTAAGGATTTAGACCTATTGGATTTAATAACTTTATACATTATGAATATGCGATTCAATTTTAGTGTTTTAATTTATTTTAGAAAAATCGATTACAAATAAATTATACTTGTATTTTATTAATTTAGAAAAACTGGATACACATATCTAGGCGTAGTAGTCAGTGAAATTTTTTTGCTAATTATCTCAATATTCGTATCTATCTACGGTAAGTAGGCCAATACAGTATTATGCTCCTTCTTGAGTTTCATAATATATTTAGTTAGTGCAATTCCGAAAAACAATATTTTTATACTGATCGTCATGCACTTTAATCGAGACAAAAGCGATGTTTGGTTAAACAACTCTCATACAATAGATAAATATAGTAATGCATATTGTGAAATTTAGCGGACGTAACGTACAATCACTCTGCCAAAAAATTTTGCTGACCCAAAATTCGAATCAGGTTAGTAAAAATTCTCACCTATTATCACATGTCATTGTGAATCGTCATACTTTTCCTGGGATTTAAAATTTTTATTATTAAGAATATTGCATAAAAAAATAAGGCATTGCAACAAATTTCTTTACGAAAGAAATAAGAACTTCAATGCAAACTAACTTAAGCTTATCCACCTAAAAATAAAGACAAGCTAACTCAACCTCAACCTCAACCACATAATTTAGTATAGCGGCAAGTGTTATAAAATTTTTTATATAACTTTTTAAATATAAGCATATCACTTATTCATCTTAATTTATGCACGTTGTTAAAGGGTGAATTATGGCTCAAAATAATTTTTAGTTAGGAAAGTAGTAAAGTGAGCGAAGTAAGAGAAGTAAGCAAAGTAAGATAGTGAATTCACTCACTTTTTAGTCTGTAAAACTTTAGCATATAAGAGCCTTGAGCTCACTTACAATAAAAAATGGAGAGTTAGTATAATTCATTTGAGTTCGACTTAATTAAGAAGTCTTTTCCCAACTTTAAATATTTCGCTTAATTACCCTCTGATATCTTATAAACCCCGTGACCCGAATTAGAGCTTCGTGACGGCCGGGGTAAGGTACCATAATGATTTTAAGGAATCATTAATAAGATCAATTAGGGATATGCATAATATATGAAATAATGCTCGTGGCAATAAAAGAGTTAAACGATCGTATGATCGTATGAGCAAATTATGATGTAAGTAATGTGCCCCGAAATATAAGTAAAGCGAATGTAATAGTAAAAAGAGAGTTTTAGTTAGTCTTCATATAGAAAAATCCCTTTGTATTAATAAAAGTAAGTTGAATATATAATAAAACACTTGCCTTATTGAGTTCGGCTCGTTTAGTGTCTAATTATTAGTGCCCTATCATAAAAGTTAGATTATTCTTTGACGAAGGTCATTGATTAACCCATGATACTACCATTTGAGATCACTCGATCCGAGATAAACAAATCCGAGATATGCAAGTCCAAGGCATACGAATTCGGTTAATTATACCATAGATTTACACCGGTTAAAGTATGGTTGAAGTGCGGTTGGAATGCGGTTGGTAAAATAATTAATTATACAATATATCGTAATATAATATGGGTAAAGTGCAGTTAAAGTGTGGTTAAAGTACTGTTGAAGTGTGATTATGATAGTCAAAAATATACTTATATGTCATAGACACTAGCTCCACTATAAAACAAAGCAAAAAATCTCTATCGAACCCAAATATCAAAAAATGGTTGAATGGCCAAATCCGTATACTTATTGATGAGCGTAGAAATAGAAATGATGAATATCATAATTATTGGAAGGAACCGAATCAGATTTTGGGATAGCATTGCAACCAGAATTAATCAAGAGCATAATACGAGCTTTAATGGGTATCAATGCAAAGAAAAATTTATGAATCTTGTTCGGGATTACAACATAAGTATGGTATAGTAAGAAATTTATCAGGATCAGGATCAGATTTTTTTTGCTTATGTCTAATAATTCATGTCAATTAGTTGATATGCGATTATATGGCAGAGAATCGAAGAGCACGAAGAAGCCGAACGGGTGCACAATATTTCGATGAATTCTGTACACATTTTTGGGAGAGGCCTGAAGATGAATTCGATAGAATCCGCAATATTAATTCCTCAAACCGTAGGCGAAATAGAGATGTGGGAAATACAACACCAGCACCACCTATTGAGGAAGTTGAGCATGCATTGAGTACGAGATCCTCCGTTAGACAACTAAACGGGTCTCTATCTATTATTAGTAGAAGGAGTCAAAGATATTCACCCTATCTCACTTCAACCCATGATAACACTAATATAAACAACCCTGGTATGAGAAATTCTAAGCAAAATATTAGCATCCCCGCCTCCAATTGAATCATTATCTCCCCAACCACCACCTTACTTACGGGGTGAGGATGCTATCGCATCTGGGGTCACAGATGAAGCACAAAATAATAATCAGAGCCAAGACAGTTCTAACTACGAAGTAGCTGTCTCCGGCAGTAATCTAACACCTGATTTGCTAAATTTATCCTTATCACGAAACGAAAGTGATATTAGTATGCCCGATATAGGAGGTAGCCAACCTCCTTCCTGTATGGAAAATATAAATGAAGCGAATTAGTCTGTATAGTAAAAAAATTTGAATCGAATTTTATGACGAGCATTGACAAATTTTGATGGGGAGCATGCGGATTTTATCCTGATGCTCATAAAATTATCATGTGTCACATATACAATTAAATTTTATATCTAGATATTAGATTTTTCTTCAGTCGCCATTTGTATCTATTTACGTACAGTACGGCGCTCCCGTAATGCATTCATAACATATTTAGTTAGTGTAATTCTAAAAGTCTATAATAAGAAATTTTTTTATAGTGATCATTATACACTTTAATCAATATAAAAATCTGTTAAAGCGATATTTGGTTAAACAATTCTCATACATATAGACTATGTGATGCAAATCGCAGAAACTTACATTTTACTGCGTTTAATGTATTGACCAATTAGTTGAGATTTAGCGGACGTACAACATTAAAAATGTTTTATAACCATACACTTCGTAAAATTTTCAGCTTTCAGCATATCACTTAGTCAAAAATTCTCATCTATTGTCACATACCATTGTGGAATAGGGATTTAAAATTTTTATGTATTACAATAAAAATATCGCATAAAAAATAAGGTTCGGCACACAAAATTAGGTTTATGGTTTGTATCACTTACCTGCAGAATTAATTCTCACGGTTAATAACGAATATTATGAATTTCTGGAAAGCCCTTTCTTATTATATACAATACTGCGATAAGAAAAGGCACAAATGGGATTTAGAAGGGCTATACTAAGGAAGAGTACAACGTTCTTTATTAGTAGTATTATCAAACTTCATATGCCACAGGAACTTGGAATTCCCAGATCGCTAAGATCGTTGACTTTTTTACTTGGTAGTAGCAATCATCGAATCTAAGGGGAATTAATTTTACCAGAAAAAATAACAAAATAGCTTCAGTATACGGAACTTATGACTGAGCGGAGTTCTTTGTTAAGTGTGATCTGGGGGTGCTAGAGTAACACGATTAATAATCATGTAACTTTTTTTCTGGCAGGCTTTTTAGAACTAGCGAATGAACAGTATAAAATAAGCAGGTTTTCACCCATAAGATAAGTTAGCAATAACGTTATTTTTTGCTCATATTTTTTTTTTACTTGACTTACTTGCCTGTCTTTTTTTTAAATAATTTGTGTTATTTCATTTTACTTCAGCTATGAAACCGAATTTTTACTTACTTTGTTTTTTGTATTTAGGTACGAAAAAATGAGCAGTAACAAAAAAACTACCACCTCTAAGAACAAGAAAAATAAGACCCCCAACTATTCTAAATCAAAACGACAATACAAGCCAAGAGAATTTTTATCTTATGATGAGACCTGGGGAAAAATGTCAAAAGAAAACTTAGAGCGTGATGAGGAAAATGATGATAATTCTTGGATAAACCCTAATAAACGAAGGGAAATGTTAGATCAAATGTAAACCCCCACCAACCTAACCCGTTAAGGGCGCCTCTTTGAGGCATATTTTTTTTATTTGTATGTTGTTGTTTCGGCAGCAATTATTATGAAATAAAGAAGGGGGGTTCCCTCGACCTCACCATTTTTTTTATTTTACGTGATTCTTGTAATGTAATTTGTGGGTTAACATGTATTGGGCATAATCATTATTGCTTCGCAATAACTCTTTGGGCCAACAATTGTATTAGTGCCACAGATAGTTATATAAGATAAGTATGATAACAATTATACTAATTAATAATAATACTATACTTAAATCATTGTCTAGTTATATTACTAATAAAGTATTTACCTTTTGACTTGACTTGTAGGTTCGATACTTATTCTGTTTGTTTGCCATTTTTTCGATTATTAATGTATTCTATCTAAATCGGGTTGAGAGTAGAAATCATTGCAAATATAAGTAATCCTTTATTAATAAAGCAAGAGGGTAACTCATATATTCTCTAATCCGGTTATCAAATAGAGGTTATCAATAGTTAACTATATTTTTTTTACAGGTAACTATAGTATTTATAGTTCGAGTAGTTAACTATAGTTAACTAGTTAAAACATACGAAATAAACTAGTCCAAACCTTAATTAATCTTTGCTTATATGAACACTTTCGACTAACCCATATATACTTACAAGAATTTTATCGCATAACCTAATTGTAGTATGATCGATAGTGTTGCTACTGTGGGAGAGACTTGGCTAACATGGGGTCAAATTAGCTCAGTTACAAACATAGGTTATGCGAAATAATAGTGGGTTATTAAGAAATGTATCTAGTTGGTTAGGGTGAGATCAAAATAAGTTATTTATAATGCATCAAATAAAACTCTAGTGTTAGTAATATTTGTAATTTTACTTATCTTAATAAAAATCTGATTCTCTTGTACATTATATATAACAATCCGATCCTAATAAAAAAATAAACTAATTTTAGTCATGTGATATTGTGACCTGGGGGTCACGTACTATATTACACAAGGTGCAGTATGTAGTGCAGTAGTTATATAATATTGTGATCTTGAGGTTATGTACTACTGTATAAAGTACTGGTGCAAGTGGAACTTCTTTGAATCTTTTTTTAATATGAGCCAATAGCTTTTCTGGTAAATCTTTGGGTGGATTAATTAAGATCTTTTCAGCTTGAGATACTGTACATGCTAATATCCAACCAATATGGATCTGGTTACCACCCTCACCATTATGTCCATAATGTAACAAAAATCGGTAATCATTCATTACAATATCTTCCATTTCCTTTTGATCTAATATTATTTCTTGCAATATCTGTCTATCTTCTTCTGTGATTGGAAAATGAATTTCATTAGGTTTGAAGCCTATATACTGGGAAACTTGGTCACGTAATTCAGCCATTATCAACTTTAAATAATAATAATAATTAAATATTATATTTAAAAAATATTAACTATATACAATATCATGCCTACTTATCTAGCTTATATAGATATACTAGATATATGAGATACATATTCGTTTTGATACTTCTTTGAGAGCCTAACTCTTAAAGCTCGTTCTTCAGCCAACTCTGGAGATATTCCATTTGATACAAAATTTTTATATGCTTGTATATGCCAATGATAATATGGCAAACTAGTTATTTTATCAGATAATATCCAACGCTTAGTATCTATAGGGCAAAGAGCCTTCATTTCTGATTCGACTAAAGATAATATATAGTCTTTTGATCGTATACCCACATTCTTAGCATAGAATACTTCATTACCAAAGAGACAGTCTCGATATACTTGGGTCATAGGTGAATCATTCTCTGAATAAGTATTCTTAGTCATCTTATTCATACCCTTTTTGCTAACTCCCTTATGCTTAGACTTTGTAGACTTATCTGCCAAAACATAGTGATAAGACTTGGCTCGAATATGTATAGATTCTGCAATTACACTATCTGGAGTCTCATCCTTGAAAAGATCTATAGTTTTTGAGTCATCAAGATCAAAAAGATCAGGTTGCTCAGCCATATCCTTATAGATATCCTCAGTTTCAACTATAAATATAAATGAATCTGTATCCATATATCCAAGCTGGGCTTTATCACCATATCTTTCTTTTACATACCCATACCAGAAGCGATACATTAAGAGCTTACTAAGACCTAGAACTGATGCTCCAACAATAATAGGTTTATTAAGAGTCATACTAGCTTTTCCTATATGTGCTCCTATAAGTGAAGGTCCAAGTTGTCTAGCATATTTAAAAGAGGGTTTACGGATTTTATTAATAAACTTCTTTTTATCTTGCTCATTGTTCATAGCCATGAGCTTGACATCTTGATACTTATGAACATTTTCCATAGTCTTGCCATAAACTGAATTGTTCATAAGCTTAAAGAAATCTTTCTCAAAAGCATTCTTAGCTCCTTGACACTTTTCTGTATTAAAAGCTATATAGGGTGCGAGCTAGTTAGTTTGATCGAATGATAAGATTTCTATTACCTCATCTACTATCATACCTAATTTTACATAGTATTGAAGCTCTAGGTAATTAATAACATAGTCTTTTTGTGTACCAAGATTAGGTACTAATTTTTTTGTAGCTGAGAAACGTCCACCATCTAACTTATCTACAAGCTCTGTAGTATGGGGACACAACATATTTTTACTTACAGCCATATTCTCTATAGCTAGAGGTAAATTACGCAAATAATCATGAGTTTTTAAAGGAAAATGTGCATTAATCTTTAGAAAATATCCTCTTTTGGCATCTTCTTTGGTATTAAGAATCTTATTAAGCATTTCTTTTTGGAAGGTTGGATTGTTTCTAAAATGCTTATGTCTCCCTTCCCATTGATAATTTCCAATAGGCAAATATTGACTCATGGCCCACCCATAAAGATTATTGGCATCGACATATGAAATCCATGTTGTAGGCTTGGATGGGTTAAATGCCTTGCCTATTTTTGGATTATTGGCCTTGAAATATTGATGATCTGCCATAGCTATACCTCCACGCTTAGCCTCTTCTATAAAATCATGCATAGCCATATCTGTAAAGAGCTCGATTTTAACTCCTGTCATTTTAAGCATAGCATCCCAAGCTAGTGCAGGTGCTGAAACATATTGGCTAGGATCAAGCTCATAATACTGCATACATGTCATTCAGAATTGGGTCCAAATATCTGCAAGACTGAGTACATCAATTTTAAGATAGAGGTCATGGTACTCTCCTAGATTTTGGCAGTTAAATTCTTTCCATACTTTTTGCGCATACTCATAATCTTTTTGACTAATTTCACCATGAAGATATGTACTAAATTCGTGAATTGGTGGGAGTTCAGTCTCTAAAAATCTATCCTGTAAATCGAAATACTCATAAGGATGAACTCTTTTACGACTTGCTAGTGAAATTTGATCTGAAGAATAGTCTTTAAAGTGCTGGCTTGTAATAGGATGGTTGTCACCCAAATTCTTCGTAAGATTTGCTAAGCTATTATTCATGAACTGCATGCTATCTATATACTTAAGCTGACCCACCTTCATAGACTTGTATCTCTCAAATGTTTCAGCTATAACTTTTATCTGATAAGCATTAACTGATTTTTCAACAGATTCACATACTAAGTGAGAATCATAGTCTCGAAAGTTATGAAAGACAACTGGAATAGGGTCTTCCAAAGTTCGATTTGAAGCTTAAGATTACATGTATTGTGGGCGGCTCCTCGAAACTTACCTGTGATATGGCAGTGATCCCAAACCTTTATATCCATAGACTTTTCTTGATTATTATCTTTAGTTATCTTATCAATTTGTTTTGTTAAGGTCTTATAATCTTCTGAATTCATTTCGGTATTTTTTAGTTTATTATTAAGCTATGATGCCTTACTTTCTAAGCATTTGACTTTATCTTTATCAATAATAAATTTTTCTTTACATATCCAACAACTATTTGCTTCATTGAATTTCTTTTTGTCTTTGTCAGTCTCAATTCGATCATGTTTTATAGCTAAGACTCTATTAATTTCAACCAATTCCTTATCGATTCTTTTGACAAACTCCTGAGTAGCATTTTCTCCTCTATATAGGAATGGGCCCCATATCTCTCCAGTATCGATCCAGTTAACTAGATAACAAAAGCTATTGGCCTTTTGTTCAGCAAGCTTTCGCATTTGCCCTCCATATTTCTCATTACATTTCTTATTATCAGCCTCAAAGTCAGCTATAATAACACATGGAGCATTGATCATTCGTCCATAGTTCTTAAATTTCTCAAAGTCATTGACATCCTTGGTAGGTAAAGTAACTCTTTGAGTAGCCTCTCCCAAACCGAAACAATGCTCTTGATGATATACTAAAGATTTTTCAGAATAAAAGCTTTGAAAGCATCGGTTGCATAGATGCTTTTTGCTATGATACTTTGTATCTTTATATACTAATCCTTTAGGGTTTTTGATCCAAAGAAAGTGATTCTTTTGCCCATACTTATCGTCTTCAGATTTGGTAATATCAGTAAGAGCCATAAGATATATAATATGTTGTCTATTATAATTCTTGCTAGCTATTACTGGTTTAGAAGTAGCTATTTCTTCTTTCCATTTCCAGACATTGATAGAGATATCAGGATTCATCTCTTCAATCTTATTGAATATACGTGAGCAAATTGGTGTAGGCATAGGAACTCCATCTAAATTGACTATATCCAGATATGGTTGAAGAACAGAAATACGTTGTAAATTTTTAGTTACACCTTCATTGCTTGCAAAGTATGCACCTAAAACATATTTTAAACACATATCATCACTGGTTTGAGAATTATCTGGATTGATAGTACATTTAGTATTAGCAAGTTTTTTGGGTGTAGGCTTGTATGATCCACCAGTTGTTCTTTGATAAGTATAAACCTCAATATATAATTTTTCTAACCCTTTTTTTAACATTTCCTCAATGTCTTTATCTATTTCTGAAGCTGACTGCGTTATATGGTCATCTATATTATTTTCTGATAAAAGTGAACGGATTTTACTTCTGTGATAACAATACATTATATTATTTTCTTTATTTTCCTTTTTCATTGATTTATCAACTTTTTCATAATAGCAATGGGCAACTAATGCTGATTTTATATGTTCTTTTTCATTAAGCTCGATTTTGAGAACTCTTGTAATTTCATCTCTAGCATTTGCTAATAATTGAGGCATATATGGTGTTTCATTATACTCTTTATGATCAGATATTGGTTTAATAAATGCATATCTCTGATTTTTTATAGATGGAACTATAGCTTCCCAATTACTTAATAAATTAAAATTATCATGGGGTCTTTCTGGATCTCTAACTCTAATTTGAATAAAGTGAATACCAGTATCTATTATAGCATCTTTTTCTATTAAACCTAATGCTTTGAGATACTCAAATTCTTCTCGTGATAAATATTCATCTGTGTTAGTTTGAGAAGTAGAAGAGTCAGAGACTTGATCCAAATGATTATTGCGAAACAATGACTCTTCGGGTCTACCTGCTTCTGGTTCGATTTGTGGAATTGGAATTAGATTTGTAGTAGGAATAATTTGAGGTCGACATGGATTTTTTCGATTAAGATGAACTCTAAGCATTTGTGGTGTTGCACATGTATGTCCACATCGATCACAAGTTCGATTTTTCTTATCTTTTCTAGCCATGTATATATTATAGGTATAATTGATTTAATGTATAATATATAAATTTTTTTGTTTAATTAATTATTTCAATATATCAAAGAGTATTACATGGTCCAGTACTATGATAGATTACGAGCCAGAGCTTTAAAAATTGATCCTAGATAAGTGAAAAACCTGACACAAATTTTATTAGACTTTGGTTATTAGTATAAATTTTTTATTAGACTTAGTATATATTAAATTTTTTATTAGACTTTTTTCATTAGACTTAGCATATATATATCGAAATTTTAGTACTCAGATATAAATTTTTATTAGATTTAGCTGTGCTAGTAAGTAGTGAAGAATTGTCTTTAGAATGAATTCTGCTATAACAAATAATATTGGTATCCTTTTTGTTATAGATTTGGGTAAAAGAGTGTGTTCTAGATATATCAAAATATTTGTATACTGATTGAGATTTTTGATGCTTAAATGATAGCAAGCAAGATAACATAAATCATTGTTATCTTTTTGATATAAATTTAAGCAAAAGATTGTATTCTAGATATACAAAAAATAATATCACTATGCTGGAATAACGACGCAAACACAAATTTATCGTCATTTGAGTTACGACACAAATACAAATTTATATCCACTATGTCAAAATGATATCCTTTTTGATATGAATTTGGATAAATAAATGTGTTCTAGATAGAAATCATTGATTTGACGACGCAGAAGTGAATTTATATGCAAGTTGGATGCCGCTGTGCCAGAACTCCTAAATATGTCCTACTAAAATACTTTTTACACTTTTTATTTATATTACATTTAATTACAATTAAAATTTTTAGTATTAATTAATATTCAACTCTTTTTGATGATTCCTTGTACCAAATTTTCCAAGAACACTAATCTATAAAAACTCTATAGTTAACATATCTATATACAACAAAACTCTACCAAAGCTGCTGTCAGGTACAAAGCCTATTCACTGTATATTTTGTGACTGAAATAGAGATGAAAAAGAACAGTAAACTTATAAGTGAGGCATCTTGGTGGGCTTTGGTGTATTGAACAAAGAAGTAGCAAAGGTTTCTAGAGCTTTGTTAAGGCCTATAGATATGAAAATAGAAGTAGATACTTGAGTGATACTTGGTTATATATATTATTCTGTGTAGCATAACTCTTACAACTTCTTTTATTTTGGTACACTTTTCTGGGCCGCTTTAGATGATTTAAAATTTCAAAAAAGTGGCCAATTTAACATATTCCCTCCAAAAGATTGACAGTATTTACTTTCAAATTAGAATATATCTACTAAAATAGAATCTCCTACAAGGATATTTGGATTAATGCTTACCAAATAAACTATGACTAGTGTAATAAAAGTCAGAAGGATCATATATAGAAATTTCTAGATGTTGGTCAATTTTCTTTTTTCTTTTCTACTTTCTAGAATATATATTATTAGATTAGATTTTTTCTATACAATCCTATATAATTTTTAAAGCCTAAAACAGGCAAAAATAGGGTCATCATAACTATTTTATTTTTTTTTGGCCTTTTTCTCCTTTTCTCTGGTTTTTTTTTTTATTTTTTTATTTACTTTGTTTTCTTTTATTTCTTTTTTTGTTTTTTTTTCATTAGTTTAGTACTTTCACTTTTTATTTCTTTCTTTTTACTTTCCCTTTTATTTATCTTTTTGGTTGTTCGTTGGTAGTTCTTTTATCTAGAAGGCTAAGAGAAGAAAGTTGGGAAAGAAGGTAGTTATGATGAGTTGATAAGCCAAATCAGTAATCTGGGGAAAGTTTTTTTAAGGTAGATTGAGTCAATCCAGTGAGGCTGAATTACCTTTGGAAGGTTGCATTCATAGGTGCTCAAATATTTAGGTACTTTATAGTAACTGGGTGAGCTATGCTTTAATTAAATTACTGTAATAGTAGATGTAAAATTTTTTTTAAAGTTATTATCATTTAAGCATTGAAGACATGACATAATCATCAAAAAAAAATCAAAAATTTTAGCTTTTTACAACTATCTAAATAGACCATCATCCATGTTATATAATCTATAAATAGATTAATTAATAAATGTTTTTTTTATAACAACTTTCAAAAATTCCTAAATATTATAGTTTTTGCAATATAATTAATGGTTTGGATTTACTCTTTTGTACTAGATTTAGACACTTTTCAAAAACTCATAAAAAATCTAAAAAATTTAGAAACCAAATTTTTTTTATATACAAAAATTTAATAAATATTCAAAAATTGGATAGTAGAATTTTTTTTATATTAATAATAAAATTATTAAGAAAAATTTTTTTTAATAACCTCAATTTTTCATGTAACCTTAACTATACTAAATTTAGTACATCCCCGTCTACATTTTTTATTATAAAATTACTAGTAATTTTTTAAATTGTGGCTTAGCACGAAAAAATCTTACCAAAAAAAGAAATTTTTTAAAAAAAAACATATAAAATCAAAAATAAGACTTTAAGCTATCAAACTTTTTATACATAATGCCCTATATCTAGCAAATTATAAAGAGTCATTTAAAATCATAATTAATTATTTAGATTATTAGATATTATAGCTAAAAAACTGTCTAAATTTAGTACAAAGTACTACTGGTAGTACGCCTAAATCCTATCCATTAATTATCAACAAGTAATTGAAATTGTTATTTATTAAATTTTTTTTAAAAAAAATTAGTTTTTAATAAAGTTTGCTTGGGATGTCATATCAGCAGATCAGCATTATTGGGTAAATCAACCAATCATGATCGAGAATTATCAAAAAAATTTTGCACGAAACTTTATTATAAAGCAAATTTTCACAAAAACTTCCTTTTTAACTAGCTTTGTATTTATAATTAAATATGTAGAACTAGAGATTAGGCCCGGTTTAAAATTTAATTCCGGGTAACCCGTCCGCTTATTAAACTCTTACTCGGGTAACTACCCGGTTAATCTCAAATAATCCGGCTGACCCGGTTAACCCGGTTAACCCGGTTATGATTATATAAGAATAGACGTTTCACATGATTATAGATAATCTTTAAACCAAAATTGGTTTAAAACATTAATTCGCAGATTCAAATTCGTTTAACGTTAATAAATTCAAATGCATTTTATTTATAAAATGTTAAATACATGTTTGAAAATATAGTCTATACTTAAAAGTTAAGATTAGTGTTCTGACCCGGGTCAGATAATAGTGACCCGACGGGTTAGACATTTAGCCCGGGTCATGAGAGGGAGAGAGAAAAAGAGAGAAAGAGAAGAAGAGAGAAAGAGAGAGAGAGAAAAATAAAGGGAAAGTTTTTTTTTTTTTTTTTTTTTTTTTTAGGGATGACCCGGGTTAGAAAATTTCCGACCCAGGCCGGAACACTACATTTAAATGCATAATCTAAAATAAAAGATCTAAGACCTGTCTAAATTAGTCAAATATTTTAATTCGTAGCATTATCATTGCCAAATATGATTTTGACAGAAATTAATATGGCTAAGCTTAGCGGTATATTAGGAAATTCGTCCAATAATATTGTTTCATTATTCTCACGTGATGTATATTTATTTTCTATTCGGGTTACCCGGGTAGCATAACCATAACCCGGTTAAGGAATGCTTATGCGGGTTACCCGGGTAAGCCTTATCCGGGCTTAATCTCTATGTAGAACATTATGAAATTCATGCATTTAATTATAAGCCAAAAGTAGATTAAAAAGGCCATTTTTTTGAAAATTAGTATCCAAATTTACCCTTGATAGTTACCAACTCATCTTACAATGCCCAACCCATTCTAAAACACCTGAGTATTTCAACAAACAGTAAAAGTACTTCTTTCTACAGTTTAACATATCTCTTTTATTGAATTTTTTTGGTTTGTTAACTTGTCTAGATGTCAAAGAAACCCTTTTGTTAGTTGTAACAAGTGCTTCATTTGTTAGTTTTTCAACGTTACTTAGGAGCAAATTTTCATATAACAGTTTATTAAAAAAAGGCCCAATTATGCCGATCTGCTGATATGTGCATTTTTGAAGCCATATGCACAAAGCTACTTTGCCTTACTTCTAAATAAACTCTTTTTTAACTCTACTTGCTAATAGAAAACAACTTACTGTTGAGAGGACTCTGAACATCTAGTATAGAGGTCATACTTGTTTTTTTTAGCAAAAACTTCTAAAATTTGATGAGCAAAAAACAGTTTTTGCCAATTAACTTGGCATTCAGTAGACCAATTTGAACAAACTTTTTTTTAAAATGAAGCTTTCAGTGAGGCGCATCTAACAAAAAAAAGGTTCATTCAATTCTAATTACTAGATCAAAAGTTATTTAAACAAATATATTTTGTTATTTTTAGCAAATTGGGTCAAAATTTGGGGATAGCTAAAGCCAGGTATGTTTATAAGTTTTGATTATCTAATTAAAATTAGGGTGAGAGTTAGTTAGAAATTAGGATTAGAGCTTGGTTTATAAGTAAAAGTGTCTTCACAACATTTTTTATTAATGCTCCTAGACAGGTTTAAATACTCATTTTTTGTATTTTCAGCGTTTTTCACTTTTTTTCTTTGTTTTTGTCTTGTCGGGCTGATTCGTAAAGATCAAAATTTACGATTTGATTGGCTTTTTATCTGAACGCACCTGGCTTTAGACGGCTCCAAAATTGGCCAAAATCCAGTTATGACCTATATGAGAGATGTCCAGGGTTCTCTGTTAAGTACAAAAGCTTTTGAATGATCAAAAAACATTTTTTTGACAATATTAAACCATTGTAAAAAATTTTAAAGATCACAAGTTTGTGTGATCTTTTATAAGAACTGATTCTGTAATCTGCATGAAATTATATATGTGTAATGTGACATAAGATTAATTACTAGTTTTTTATCCAATTTTGTCTAAATTTTGACCATATGTCATTATATGCACACTAATGCATTTGCATAGACAAACTTATAAAACTTCATGTGTTTTTCGAAAATAGTTAAAAATAGATTTTTTTTAGAAAAAATTTGCTTTTTTTTTAGTTAATAAAATAAAATTATATAAAAAGATAAATTATAACCTATTTTATTTTATATAAAAAATTAGAAATATTTAATTCAAATTTATAAAGCTTATTTGGTACAAAAATTAAATACATTTTTGAGGTATGAACCTTTTCGCACTGGCCCATATTCATGAAATAATTTATTTATCACCCAGGTGAATTACTCACTCCTTTGAGTACAATGTGAAACCCAACCATAATTATATGCTAAGATTAGAGTTAGGGCAGAGTAAAATTGTGAGAGGAGCCTTTTTTTATTAGTACACAACAGGGTTACCCTAGTAAAATTTTGTGATACTATAATATGGATGAGGAATTCACAATAAATGTACTCTATATGCATTATTACTGTTCGGCCAAAAAAACGTTACTCGGTTAACCGGTGGGTAAACCCACGGTAATCAATAGATATACCCGGGTATAATCTCTATATAGTAATAAATAAAAATTTATTTTATAATATATAATGAATCTATTTTTAATAAGAATAAATATTTTTGGTACAGAGCGCACCTAATAATAAAATTCCTAATAGTAAAATTAGGATTACATTAAAATTAGGGTAATATTGCGAGAAGAACTTTTTTTTTGTTAGTTACACGACAGGGGATATTCTAGGTGCACCAAAAGTAAAATACATATACAGTATCATTATAAATTATTAGGTTTTAATACAAGTCGGCTATAGCTCTTGTCGGCTCGGTTAAAGAATGGCTTAACTAAAGAGCGGCTTAACTAAAAAACGGCTTGAAGCAACTTAGCTCCATTATGATGTAATAGACACATGATTCTATAAATTTGGGATAGTGCCCAATAAAAGGCAGGCAAAGATGATGATTATCTAATCTTTTTCGTTCGTCTATTTAAAAATGATCTTCGATCATTTTGTAAAAATTTCTGAAGGTCGATCACCGGCAGGAACGTTAAATTACGAGTCCAGTCCGATCCGCTCCTGGACTCAAGTTCTTAAATCGCATAAAAACATGATCTTTAAATAGGATTTAGAACGCTGTCATATCTTGAATTGGATCCTCCATTCAATCAATTTCTGTATCGTTAAATCAATTCGATCTAGGATCTAAATCATATAAATTTATTATGCTTTCACGTGATTTAAGGACCGATCAGTACTTGGTAATCTTTGCAGATAATTAAGAAAGAAAAGAAATCGATTGATTTCTGATTTCTGATTTCTTACGTATTTTTTTTTTTTTGTTTTTATAGCTGTTTTCAAAAAGGTGTAAACAGGTGATTTTTATGACATATGCCCATATGGGGAATTAGGAAATCAGAATTTATCATTAGAGACGGGCATCACGCACTTATCAGTGTGAGATAATTATTGATGTCCATTGTAATTTTTATATTATTAGCCATGTAACAATTAAGCACCTCGCACTGATAAGTGCGTGATACCCTTTTCTAATCATTATCATTATCGCTATATAAACGAATTATTGCAATGTGTATTATTTTGTTTTATAATTGTATTAATATTGATGGCAGACGCACTAGATACAAAACTTATATACATAAGAGGGACTTGCTTTAGTCGCCGAAAGTGTTCATACAGTGGAGTTGATTTCAAACACAAAAATGCAAATGTTATATTACAAATATGCGTATACACGAATTTTCAAGTTTCTTTTGTTCAAAAAAAATATTGCATTATCAAAATCGGTAAAAGTTGTACTTTAAGAGATGTGTTAAAGCACTATAATTTTTAATTGATAAATAGTTGATTACTGTATAAAGCAAGTCTCAAGATGACCACCGTTTTTAGGAATTTATTAAAAATTTCTTAATTCAACTGTTAAAATACCTTTAACTTAGAATAGTATTATTTTATTGAACTATAAAAACTATTTATATTGGGAAATTGTTGAGAATCTTTCTCTGTTAGAAGCGAAAGTAAAAAAAAAAAAATAAGAAAATTTGGGAAATATCGTGAATTTCCCATGATACGGTGATCCCTGGTCGTTCACACCTTTTTGAAAACAGCTATAAAAAGGATTTGGAAAACGATTTCCATATGTGGGAATCGAAATGGTATGGTGATCATTTTTTCCCAAATTTTTGAAACGGTTACAAGTACATAAGACTTGACACCCCATACCATGTGGATCTGGTTATCCATACCGTACTGAAATTTCAAAATCAGAGATTGTCTTAATTGAAAAAGTTTGCAAGCCGCAATAAATCTAATTATAGCTGTTTGTAACCCTGTTGATGATAGCGGAAAAAGTTTGGAGATTTTAATTCCCTATTGATCATAATTTTCATCAATGTTTTATCCGAAATCTTTAAAATTCTTCAAGAATCGAAAATCCTCTAGAATCGGCAGATTCTCGTGATTTTACATGATATCATGATCTGCAGAGGTCACACCTTTTTGTAATCCACCATAATGGTCGCTATCATGACATGAATGATAATTTAATTTAAATTTCTACTAACTAATATTGACCTAATATTATTATGACAAATCAAATTCTCTAATATCAATTGAAATATCATATTTTATTAGTTAATTAATGTGGCAGATTAAAATGAAATTATATAATATAAAAACTCGAAAATAAATTTTTTTGGGGTGCATTTTTTAGGGTTAGGAGTTAGGGTTAGGGTTCATTTTAAAGTAAAGTTATAATAAACAAGTATTTGTGGGCTTTAGAAGGTTAGCAGGTTAAGTAGAAAATATAGATTTCATTTTAAATTATGATCTGCGACAATTTAATAATGGTTGTATCTAATCTATTTGAAGAATGAAGCATCGAGATTTATTTATTTATATTGTCATCTGTTTTTTAAATTATACAAGCGCAACAAGTCTTGTATTAGATAAATGTTAATTATTTGTAAATTCATGCAGAATATATCGTAATAGTATCGTAATCATTATTGGCAGGACAGAATTAATCAATTTTGCTGTCAGTAAAAATTTTACTAACGCTAATCATAGTTCACTCATTGAATAAAATACACATGAATGATAATTTTGCTATAGACGTAGTAATGGACGATTGTCAGAGGGGTCACAATAATTTGAAAGCGCCAAATTTTGGTTTGAAGTTCACCAAAGTCTAGAATTATAAAAAATTAAATCGACTAGCCACAATACTAAATTAATTAACTTTACGACAGACCTAAACAATAGAAACAACTACAGTATCCTCAACATGGTTGTATTTTAAGAACATAAGGGTGTGAATCGATTTTGAAATCAAAATCTCAAAATCGATTGATCAAACTGATTATCGCAGTTTGCAAAGAGTTGCGGCCAGAGATATACAGTACACCAAACAGAAGTAAACGAAATTGAGGATTTAAACAATGTCAATATCACAAAATCTTATTAAGATAATCTACTTTCAATTCCTAATAAACATTTTTACATCATTTTTAATTTTATTATTTTTTTTGATATAATTTTATGTTATTAAAAATTGGAAAATTGATGAATGTCCCGGGGCAGGGCAGGGCAGGACATGACAAGGCAAAAAGCTCGGGACAGTCAAAATGTACATATAACATTCAGTGGTTTTCAAGATAATAGCATATAATAGTTGTTTACGCTGACAGTTCTAAAGATTTTTAAATGCAATGTTTAATTATTATTACCGTATCGCTGCAAAATAACGCTACCTACGCGTTAATTTGAGTGTTCGGATCTGTTAGATTTTTTATCAGGATTATCCGGATAATATAGATAATTTATCCGGATCATTAATTTCAGATAATTATCTATAAATAATCTGTATTAATATATATGGTGAAATGGTGAAATTCATTGTTTAATGGATATTATGCATTTTTTAATTCATCAATGAATAAATGTACGTAGTCCATCTGTTTCAAATTACTATTCCATTTTGGCAATTATATTATAACAATTCCATTCATATGGTTCATGTCAGGTGATTTTCGATAATAATTGAATACTTTCTTTCCATTTTCATAGAGAATATGCAAAGTCATATGTTTCATTGACGTGGCTAGTGAACCAAGTTAATCTTAAAAATTCGACTTGACTAAGTCGATTATTAATTTCGATTTTTAGCCGAAGTCGATTTTCTTTAAAGGGTCCAATTATGCTAGTTTTCGTAGCGGCTATATAATTGAAAGAGTAAATGTGAATTTGGAAAATCAACATTTCCAATTTTACGAGCGTTGCGGTGTTCTATCTTGTTATGGGTAATGTCAAGTGAATCAAAATCAGGCCTACCGAATAATTGATTGCGGGGACAATTAATTACAATTGTTCGAACTCAATTAATTAATGATGGCGCAGCCACAATTAGTACGTAATTAGCTTACATATCAAATATCATATATTCGCCGTCAAGGTTATTTGATCGTTCGCTGTTTAAAATCAGGTTACACCGGTTACTGTATGCAGCACAGTGAAAGATAATTCCGTCATTAATTGGGTTACAATTAGTTTTATTGTATGACGTATGGCAAAAATTATTTGTACATGTAATTAATTTTTCGGTAGACCTGTCAAAAATCAATAATACAGAAATAAAAATCGGATCTTCAAATCGGCAATCAATATCAGCAATTAAGCGATGACTGAAAATAAATTACATAATCAGGTATCGCACTTTAAAAGTCAATTTTATGCGACACAAAAAATACAGGAGCAATTGTTATGCGAAGGTATTTACGCCATATGCATTTATCCAATAAGATGCAAGATTTTGCGTACGAACGCCATATAACCATACACTATGTGAAATCTTCAATATCACTCCTTTCCTGGTATGAATTTTCATACCAAATATGGAATATATAAATTTGTATCAACATTTATCTTATGTACCATTAAAGTTGTTAATGGAGCAACATACCCCGGAGCAAACCAGGTTATACTCCAACTTAAAGATAGAGTGGGTTGAGATCTCAAGAATTATGTAATAACCCGGAGCAAAGTCATTACTTATAACCCAGGTTACTCCATATATGGAGTGATCTGGAGCAAACCTGGGTTGCTCCATGTGGATTATCTTGCGTGAGATTAAAACTAGTGCATCTACAATTTCGCAAGTATTTGATTTAATAGTTAAAATTGTATGATACAATTCTGCAATACACAAAATATATGTCTAATAATTAACAGATAATCTATATACTGTAGTTATCTGGATAATAGAATTATGAACAAATATAGATAACAGATAATGATTTCTTTCAACAGATAGTTATCTTTAGATAAACAGATTATCTGTTATCTAGATCCGAACACTAAATATATTCGCGTTATTTCGAGTACGTACGCGTATTGGCGTTATGTTGAAAAAAATTATTGTTAAATGTTATGCATCTCCTTAATAAAAATATATACTAACAAAAAATGATCCGAAAGTAGGTTTACTTAGTACTAAATCTACTTTCGGATCACTTTTTTGGGTGCGCGTTATTTTGGGATGCACATGGACGTTATTTCAGAAACCATGTGTATGCTATTTTTAGGGTACGATTTTCGAATTAACGCCAATTCGGCATAATAAACACACCTATGGCTAATTAATCAGTGCGAGGTACCCTAACTCTAATCCTAAATGTAAATATACGGAACTTTAGAAATATACTGTATATAGAATAAAAATGATAATAGGAGCATTTTGTAACAATTGTGACACCAAATTATAGTAACAATTACATATATATCTATTGGCTCGGCTCGGACATTTACTAAGCTGAGCCGATCCTTCAGCTCTACATCAAGAGCCGAGATAAGCCGATCACCCTCAAGCTCAATCTGAACTATTTATAAGCCGATCTCAAGTCAAGCTGATCATTATAAATATCAATGAAAAAGATAAATAAAATAAAAAAAAAGCACGATAAAGTAGAACATAATTTAAGTCATGATACTAGATTATCTACTATTGGCTAGTAGACCCATAGCCGAGCCGATGATCGGCTTCAAGGTCTTAGCAGTATCTTAGCCAAGCCATTTTTGGAGCCGATACCTTATTAGTAGACCCATAGCCGAGCCGATGATCGGCTCGGCTTATCGCATCACTATCTGCTATGTTAAACTATATATAGCGTTTTTGCATCATTTTACACCACACGTTTTTTTAAATAACAGATGTCAATATATTTTCCTAACAGGTTTTTTTTATCAGATCGGTTGATCGGTTTTTACCTCTCAAGATGTGTTATCCTAAAGCTATCGTTATACGCAATATTCTAATATTTAAAGCCAACGGAACCATGGCTATATAACTTCATTCAACACATAATGGCTCAGGACAAAAATGATTATTTCTATCTTATCGCAGTAAGTGCTATGCCACTAACCTCCGGAAAATAATATGGTTTAAATGAATAAAGAAAATTTCATTAATTCAATTGGACTATCAATTTTAGGTATCTATGTTACTCAAACCAATCATCACATGGTTTTGTAGTTCTAATTAATTTGGGTAACATCATTGAGCAACCAATTGAAAATTGAAAATTTAACCGACGTAGCCACACATTACCATATATTTATATTTAGAAATTGCAAATTGGTCAAAGTGAATGACGCAAAATTCGGTAATGAGAAATATCAAAATAGGAATCATTACGTAATTTTCTGTAATTATATTGATTATAATGACAATTTCTGATTCATACGTATCGATATAGGTCAAAAGGATGATCCAACAATATCGTTGCCCCATAATTGTATTTGCAAAAAAATCTATAAATTCTCGGTATTTTGGTCTTGGATCAAATTGTCTTTTAAAACTACCATATTACAAAACTATTAATTTCGTCACTTTAAGTAACATATCTTCAAACATGACAAGAGAGAATGTAAGAGAAAAGGTTGCGTTAATCGGATCCGGTAATTGGTAAAGCATCCCCCTAATAAAATAAATTAAGGTATTATGGTATTATTGACATTTAAGCTCATCCCCTGCTATTTTTTCACAGGGGTACGGTGATCTCGAAAATTATTGGAAATAATGTTATGAGGTATAAAGAATTCCATCAAGAGGTGAAAATGTGGGTTTTTGAAGAAAAAGTAGGAGGAAGAAATCTTACTGAATTGATAAATGAAAAACATGAAAATGTTAAATATTTGCCTGGCTTTCCAATTCCCGAAAATGTTAAAGCTCTTCCTGATTTATCGGAAGTAGTTCGTGATGCTACAGTTTTAGTATTTTGTATTCCTCATCAGGTGAGATTTTTTTATTAAGTTATATATATATTTTTTTTAAATTTTAAAAATATATAATTAATTAATACGATCTTATAATAATCTTTATATAAATGATCATTTTTTTAGTTTGTGCCTAAAACTTGTGATCAACTGAAAGGTAAAATAAATCCAAAAGCAAAAGCAATTTCTCTCGTTAAAGGTTTTGAAACAGATGAGACAGGAATTCGCCCAATGTCACATGCTATAAGTGAATCTCTTAATATCCCGGTTTGTAGTTTAAGTGGTGCCAACATTGCTAATGAAATTGCAGAAGAACACTTCTCTGAGACTACAATTGGATATAATAATCTTGAAGAAGGAGAGTTATTTAAAAAATTATTTGAAACGAAATACTTTCGTGTTGGTATTATTGATGATGTTGTCGGTGTTCAACTTTGTGGTGCATTGAAGAATGTGATAGCCATTGGTGCTGGCTTTGTTGATGGTCTAAAACTGGGAGAGAATGCCAAAGCTGCGATTATTAGAATTGGCTTTTTTGAGATGAAACAGTTTATGAAAAAGTTTTATGGTGGAATCAAAGATGAAACTTTTTTCGAAAGTTGTGGTATTGCTGATGTTATTGCCACTTGTTATGGCGGTAGAAATAGAAAAGTTGCTGAAAAATTTGTTACTACTGGAAAGGTTGGTATCATAAAATAATTACATCATTATTTATTATACTTATAATAATAAAATTTTGGTATATATATATATATATATGTATATGTATGTAGTCTTTTGATCAATTAGAGGAAGAACTTCTTAATGGTCAAAAATTACAAGGAACATTAACGGTAAAAGAAATCCATAGAGTTTTATCGAGCAAAGGAATAAATGATGAGTAAGTATTATTATTACTTTCAAATTTGAAATTGATATTAACTGATGTTAATCAAAAGATTTTTATATATATATTTTTTTATTTGTGTATAGATTCAAATTATTTACAACAATCTATCGTATTGCATTTGAGGGTCTTCCTCCAAAATCTATTGTGGAAAATATCGATTAAATAATATATATATAAATTTATTATTACTTTTATAGATATTTATTTATTCTTGCATAGTAGCTAAAAATTTTTACTCGTTCATTGTACCATACAGTATCATGTAATAGGTCTTTCTGTTATTTTTTACATAAACGAATTTTTCTAAAAAATATTTTATTTTATAAAGTTAATAAAAAAATAACAGTTTTCTGAAGCATTAGCAGAATGTAATTTTTCCATTATTATTATTAAGGTTGCATGCCGTAATAGTTTAGTCAAGTTGTAAAGTTGCAACCTTTTACCTTAAAGTTGTAATGATTTGCCGTAAAAGGTGTAATAGTCGTAATAGATATAATTGTCGTAATAGGTGTAATAGTTGTAAGGGAAGTAATGGTTGTAATTGTTGTAATGGCCGTAATAGCTAATAAGTAGTGGCTTGGTACAGTCGCACTAGCGCTGTGGGAAATGCCATGTGAGTCTAGGGATGTTAAGTAGTCTGACTACTCTAGTTTTACAACACAATTTATATGTAACCAACCTAGTCAAATTAGCTCTGTTACATATAATTGTACTGTACAAACTAAAGTAGTCAGACTACTTAACATCCCTATCATGTGAGAAGGTATCTTATATAAACGAAAAAAAAAAATAGTGATTGGGTTAGTAGTACGGATTGGGATCGAGTTAGTCAACTTAAAAATTTTTATGTTGACTAATTAGTCGACTAAACCGATTCCAATCCCTAGTTAGCAGAGCGAAAGGTAATAATGGTAACGATGAAACGAAAATCTCATGTGTAACACGTGGTGTAGGGGATCGAATTGAGATTAATTATATCAATGTGTCGTGATTGGTATTAATAGGGATAATTAATGCAAAATTAATTAGTAATGACAGAGCCAAATGTAGTACGTATAATGGTAGTTAAAATGGATGAATGGCATAAATGATGTAATGAATGTAATATAAAGGGTAAAAGGAAGGAAAGAAAATTAGTCTTTTGCTCATAGAGAAGGAATCTCAATATGATAAAGGATACTTGATACAATATCGTGAAGTTTAGATTTCACATCTAATGCATTGTTTATTGTAAGATTTTGAGGTTAATGCCATAGTAGCTATGAAATTATATATCAACATCACTTCGTTTCTGATAAAATATATCACAAAGTCTTATAGAATATAAGTAATTTTAGTAAGTAAGGCCTTTAAAAAACTTGACTTGCACCTTCAATATTTTTTTTTTTTAAAAAACAAACTTGGCTCGTTTATATGCACATATGTTTAAATTGATATCAGTTTTAATAATAATAAGCATATACTATTTACTAAAGTTCTAAATGTCTGTCCGCTAAAGCAATCTGATTGGTCGAATTTGGGTACCGTGATCAGGATCGTCATCAGATGATCTATAGGGATTAATTACCATTGCACAGTAACTAAATCTATCTATCTTCTATATATTATTAAAATTAATTCTGACTGGTCAATTTCGGTGCTTATGTAACCAATCGTATATGTAACCAAGTTCAGAAGTGATAAACATATTGTATTCTTGCTCATTTCATTTACCCTAGATAGACAAGAATTGTTAATTAAACTATTAATAAAAAATAACATGTATATAAATTGTAAGTAATATAAAAGATTTATATATTCTAACACGCATATATAAAACAAGTGCTAAAATTTGATCAAATGACGCATACAATTCAATTTCAGTTGTCGTGATCCGGTTCATTATTCATGAGTACTGACTTATTAAAAAAATAATATGTATTTGTTATAAAGATAAGTTTTCGAACTTTCGATTTTACCCCTTATTATTTACAGATTAGGATCTATAAAATCATAAGTTATACGATACGTAATCACAATCAATAATATCACAATAAATAATAAATAAGCTTGAAAACACCTGAAGTCACATTATTCTATACATTTCAGGTTCATTTCGGATTTTTATCTGTGCACTTTTTTTTATTTATTTTATTTTATTACTAAATAAATGCCTTCATACTACAGTATATATAATATCATTTATCTTTTAATACCGTCGTTATTATTCTTACACATGGGATCTTTGCTAAAAGAAAAAGAGCTCCTTTTGGGACTATAATAGTCCTGAAAGCAAGAATATTGTATGATGATCATGTGATTTACGTTATCTACATTATAATCCGAAAGTTGCTAAAAATATTTAAAAAATTGGTATACTAAAATCAAGATATACCATAAATAACTAAGGGTTGAAACATTTAATCACATAAAATTTTGCTTCTGCTTAGTAGAATAATGTTAGTGTTAGGGTTTGATTTTATGTTACATGTTTGATTTGACCAGATAGTGAAAATTTTTAAGGGGTGATGCTGATGTTTGAATGACGTTGATCTTTTCGGAATGGTATTAAAACCAGTTAGATTAAACCGTTAAACGAACGGATAATTTTTTAATAAACAGTTAAAATAAGTATAAATAAGTTAGCTACATCACTATGTCACGCAAAATCAGAAACATAAACTATGAATAATAATATACATCATCTATAATATTAAAATTTTATTCATCTTTCATTTTTGTTGGCTAATTTTAGATCATGTAATCTCTGATTAAACTCCTAAAAAGGAAACAGACTATAATTTAGATTAGTGCCAATCGTTCTCATTTTGAACTCCTAAAAAAGAAAGATCAATTATGATGCCAAGAAAAGTTTCTTACAAGATTTTAATTTAATCTATTGCTCGCTAATTTAAAAGATAGACTTGAAAGTCNTTATATTATTTGAATGACTGGATCGCAAAATATTCACAAAAAATATTGGTTATATAGTAATTTTATAAAAAAAGATATAACCAATAGTATTTTGCTAATAGCTCCTGAACCAGTAATTCAAATGAAATAAAATTGATACCATTTGACTCTTCTTACTGAAATAAATCGAATAGTACCAAAATTATTAAATTTGGACTACTGGACCAGATTTTAGACAATTTTTTCTAAAAAAATTACATTATATTTTTTGACCTCTACTTATCAGAAAAAATGTTATATTTTGTCTAACCCTCTTGTATAATGTTATTTATGGATACTCCTATATCACTTTTTATTCTATATTAAACAAATTAACCAATCAGAGAGCAGATTCTTTATAATCATATAATTGTCTATATAAGATTTTTAAAATTTACTAATAATTAATATTTGGGTAGAATTTAACAATTTCTAGATAGTGTTTTGCAAAAGATCTGGGTTTAGTCTTGGTCTGGTCCAGTCCATATACTGGACTAAATCTGGATCTTTATTAAGCTATCTGGTCCAGTTTGAAACATAAGCTAGCTTTTCTGTTTGTTCAAAAATGTTTATAATATAGATAAAAAAAATAATATAAAAGACAAGCAGAGTTATTAAAGAGATATGAAGGGCAATATTTTTTCTAAAGAGGTTTTTATTGGATCCAAATCCATAACTTGGATTCCGGACTGGATCTGGATCTTAAAAATACCCACTCAGTCCAGTTCATACAGAATACTATTTCTAGAGGATTATTTAAAGCTATGTCTATTACATAATATAAAGCCAATAGAATTGTTTATTTAGATCGATACAAATCAGCTCAAAAATAGCAAAAAAAGCAAAAGTTGCAAAATACAAGAAACAACAGTCTAAACCCATCTTGGTGCATTAATAAAAGATATTAGAAGAACAATTTTACTATAAGTCATGCTCTACTCTAACCCCAAACTAACCCTTACTCTAATATTAATCAAAAAATCAAAAACACATGATTGGACATGTTCCCGAACTATATAAATATTTGTTATAATAGATAAACAAATTCTGATAAATGTAAATGTGATAGAAACAAATAACTGACCAATTAAAGATTTTTATTACTATGTTTAAAAGGGTTTTAGAATCGATGATCGAATTCTAAATCTTTATAGTTGTTTCTTGTATTGAGTGCCTGATTAGATTCTATTTTTTATTATTTGTCGGGGATGATGCTGAAATCGGATGATCCTGAAATTTTGATCTATTTTGATATGAAATTTTAAAATTTTTTTGAGGTGTTTTTTTCGTTTTTGTCTTATAAGGTTAGGGTAAGGTTTGGGTGTAGATTTGATATTTAAAGAGTATATGTGGATTTTAGCAAGGCTTATAGTTTCAAATCGAGACCCCAAATTTCAGCATCATCCGATTTCAGCATCATCCCCGACATTATTTAATACTGTAAGTTATTAGGTTTTACAAATAATATGAAGCAATGTACAAAGTTTTTTGGTTGGTTTAAAGCTATACCAGAGCTTATTGCGCGTTGCAAAAATGTGCGATCTCTGCAGATCATGTTGTCACGAGAAATCAGCTGATTTTTCAATTCTTGAAGAATTTTAATGATTTCAGATAAAACATAGACGTTTTTGATGAAAATGATGATCAATAGGGAATTAAAATTTTCCGCCATCATCACCATGTAAATCACAGGGTCACACTTTTTGCAAAGCGCTATAATTAAATAGAATCTTACATTTAGTCATATAGTATTATATTTAGTCAACTATTTAGACATTTAGTCACATAGTATTTATTTTGTCAACTATTTAGACATTTAGGCAAATTTAGACTTTTGACATTTCGAAAAAAAAATAATGCCATGTCGAAATATATTTAGACACTAATTGCCTAAATAGTTGACTAAATTAAGTATTTCGGCTAACAACATTAGGCCAGCATTATAAAAATAATCGGATATATAATTTATATTAGCTGGCCAACATATATCCGAAACTCGAACTTTCATAAACTCTAGATAGCGTATAGTTTTAGGCGAAACTTAGGAGTTCGCGCTGACGAAACCCTAGTTCGACTTTTACCAAAAAGGTGAAGTGGCGAAACTGATGAATGCGGCGAAATTGGTAAATGTGGCGAAATCGATGAAACTATAACGAAACAAATTAAGCTAAAAATTGTAAAAAAAAAAAAAATAATAATAATAAATGAAGACTAAAATAAAATATATTTATTCGGTAATTATTTACGGTATAATTTTCTTACATCTGTTCTTTCGATTATGATCAGTGTTTGCATTTGGACAATGCTCAATAAAAATTCTATAGACACAGTATAAGGACATATAAAATTCTCCATTAATTTTGTGCGCATTGATTATACGACAAATACTATATTTGATCAAATTGTTTGTTACATTATTATTATTTATGATTGTAAAAGAGAAAAATATTTATGATAAGAATTTTTATCCTTATTTTCTAGAAAGTTTGATCGAATATCAGATATTAAGTGTTTCACTTGTCATTAAATAAACAACAATTAATATTGTAATCTCTTAAACGTAGCCTTCAACAAAGAAAAACATGCACAGGTAGAACTACAGTACACAGATCGACTTAAGGCAAATCGGGATCGGATTATGTGATCCGATTTGAAACAAATATTTGGCGGTAATAATAAATCTTTAGGTTACAATTCGGGTTCATATAGGCGTTCAAGACATATTGGTACACCGATAGCCCAATAGAAATATCGATAGAGCTATAGAAAATTTATCCTATAGTTTTATCAACTTGTCTATTGAGCTTTCGGTTTACCAATATATTTTGAACGCCCATATGAACCCGAATTGTAACCTAAAGGTCTCCTATTTCCGCCAAATATCTGTTTCAAATCGGGTTCATATCGGGATCACATAATGCCGATTTGATCCCAATTTGCTTTAAGTCCTTTGTTCAACACATTAAAAATGTCTTTTAAGTAAAAATCTCGGCAATTTTCAAATAATATTATTTCTCCATTCATTTCTTCTGGTAAATTACCTCATTTGTTGCTATTTCAAATGAAGTTATAAAGTCTAAGTCTTCATTTAGCAACTCATTATTAAGCTTTATTTGATACTCTAAATATTGTTTTATGTAACTTTTAAGATTAACATTTGTTGATAAACTCCATGAATGAGGAGACCACTAAATTCAATTTAATATTTTCATAGAAAGTATTTGCTTTGCTAACCATTTCGTAGTGAGCGATTTCTATCTCTTGATTGCGAATGCCTGTGAGAACGGCTTCGCGGTAGTCAACAAAAAAGTTGTAAACGCGGTCTAGCCATTTTTTCATGGCTCGCACGCCGTCAGTATTAAAATTAGCGGTTTGATCGATAGGTATAAATCTATTATGATAGAAAACCTTTGTTAGATTTACCTTTTCTAGCAATTTTCTAAAAATTTTCATTTAATAAATTTAATTAAGTACGTAAAATATTTTCATATACAAAACTTATGGTGTAATGCGCAACTTTTTTTGTGGTATTCTAAGCTATAAGATCAGGTGTAACGTGAGATTCAAACAAACTGATAACGATAAGGGTTAGCATTAAACTAATAAAGTCGTCTCTCCTCAAAATTTCGCAAGGTGGTTTCATAAGCAAAATTATGAGTTAAAGCGTATTTTTAAAACGTCGCTATTTTCTTCGATTTCACATTACACCTGATCTTACGATGATAATCCTATAGCAAATCACACCAAAGATTTTTGAAAGAACCGTGATGATAGGCCAATATTTAATCATAATTTTGACGTAAAAATTAAAGCAAAACATTCTTTTTCAAACATCGCCTATTTTCAAAAATTGGCATAAGAAATTGCCTCTCATACACTAATAAAAAGCTTTCCTTAAACATTTAATAGATTATCACTAAACGCCAACCATAAATGTTTTGTGGTTACGCTGAGGAAATCGTCAGAGTGTGCCAAATTCATTTATAATTTTATCATTCTAATTTCGACACATTCAACTACAACTAGTGATACAAATCGATGAAAATTTTTCAATCGATTAGTTGATAGATCATTTTACTCAACCAATCGATTAATCGATTTTAAGCTAATTGATTAGTTGACCAATCGATTAATCGACGGATTGGATCCGCCTAAAATTATTCCTATTCGTTTAATCGTTTAACCGTTTAACTTTGCCGGCATTAAAATAATTCCGGCCCACGACCAACATAATTCTGCCCGGAACTATAGGGCAATTTTTAATCGATTAATTGACTTATCGATTGAGTAATAGATTAACCGACTACAGTCGGTACCACCTAAAGCAAGCAACTTTTTATAAATAGGAGCCAATTTTTTAGCTGCAGTGTAACATGATTGACCAATAAAAATGAAGAAAAATTTAATATAAATTTAAATTTTATTAATAAATTTTAAAATTTTTTTATGTTTTTTTATATATAAGCGCCAAATTTTTAAACTATATATAACTTTAAATTGATATTAACTTCTTAAAATAAGAGATACTAAAAATTTTATTTGTAGATTTGATAGTTTAATCAAAAAACTATTAAATTTATAAAAACTTTTTTTAGTTTATTTTATTTTAAAAAAATTATAAAAGTTTAAAATTTCATAGTTAAAAGTTGATAGCTTTTCATAGTAGCAACTGTAATTAAATGGACAACTAATTAATTAGTTGAATAAAATAATAAATAAATATTAGTAAATTAGGGTAATATTCTTAAATAATCAATTGGTTAATCGTCCAATTGACTAATAATCTAATCTAGTGTCCAACTAGTCAATTAATCAATTAGTTAAACAATCATTTAGTTAATTAGTCGGTTAATCAACTAAATTTGGTTTGCAAAATTCAAATTGATTAGTTGTCAATTTTACAACTAATTAATTAAATTAATTAATTCGAGTATTATTATATTCAACATTATTAAATTTTATTTGAATACTTGCTCAACATGTTTGGTGTGTTTAGTTTGTGCAAAAGTTTGTGGAAAAAACAGTTCTTGCCAACAAATAAATCTTGATAAGAAATATAAAAACACTACTCTTAATTGTTCACCCATGATTTTTTTACTGATATTTTCATTGTGGCTTTCTTTTTCACCAATTTTTAGACTGTATTAGGAAAATTAAATAGAAAAATTTTGCTTAGAAATTACCTATAAAGAATGTAAACAAGGCGATCTTAAAAAAAAAGCTTTTATTTTGCCATGAAAATATTTCTGTAAAAATAATAGTTATAAATTCATTGGTTTTAAGACCTCTGTAATAAATAAATTAGGCTACTCCAATTTAAATTTATATTTAACATAACCCTCCTCTCTATTGAGCAAATAATAAGAGAAGTTAAACAACATATATATAAAGAGGTTTTTTAGTGATCGCAAGTAGTCACTATATAGTAAAGTCCAAATTTTACTATGTAAATTGATTATAAGGCTTCACAAAGTTAATTCTTGGTTTTTATAACATAAAATAAAAATTTAGACCCGGTCACCCAGATTTTTATTTTTTTTTTTAAAAAAAATTTTTAGCAATAAAATTCTAAAAAAGTGATCCACAAAGCTTTTGAAAAGCTAATCTTCTTTATATAACTAAATAAATAGATTTTTTGGTTCTTTATTGTTCTAATAGTAGCAAGGTATTAAACTTAGCCTTGAGACCTGGAGATATGACTTTCTGAATTTAGGTAATAATTTGCATATTTATGCAACCCATCTTATTTGTTTTTTTAATTATTATTAGTATTAAAAATTCTATTACAGATTTATAATCTATTGTAGTATATACAATATGAAATTAAATTTGAATACCAATTTATATAGTTAATAAGGTTAAGTTGATTGCATTAGAATTATCATTATTCTTTAATGCAAAAAATTCCGTTATAAAACTTTTTCAATTGAAAAGAGAGAAATATATTTTTAGGTCCATAGGTTTTTAAAAAAGCTATGATAAGTCACATTTTTACATTTTTGATCATAACAATGATCATTGCAGTCTCTATTCAAAACAATTTGAGTTTGACTTTTTGCTACGATAGTAAAAATGTAAAAACATGACTTAGCATAGTTTTTTTAAAACTTTTAACTGGATCTAAAAATAGATTTCTTTCTTTTCTATCGACAGCTATATTTGATGGTTTAGTTAGTATTAGCTAGGGTTAGTAAAATTACAGGAGGCCAACTTATTATAAACATATAGCTAATAAAAATGTTGCACAATTGTTTGTATAACAATCATATAAATATATAATAAAAATATTCACGATGCTATACCAAAGAACCTTTGGTTATATTAATTGACTACTGATTCAAGACAGGCTGTTGTTGTCTTCTATTTCTGCTACTTGGTAGGTTTGTATAGGAATTGAGCACATATTGGTGTTTACAGAAACTAAATATCACTTTTAAATAATAAAAGTTGTCAAATTCTGAATTTATTAACCTATATGCATTCATTTTAAACATTTAGTACCTTAAATTGACATATAAAAGACCTGGATTTCTTATAGTCTTATATTCACTAATATTAAACTTATATTAGACTTGGGTCTAGTACATGGTAGAAAGTTTGTACCATTAGAAAGAAATTTTAAAAGTATGTAGATTTTTCATTTATTGTGAGCAGCCTACATGTAGATATTTAGTAGATTTTGAGCAATAAACCGCATAGTGCTACAACAGAAATTTATTTTCGTGAGGCAAGTAGTGATGCAAATGGCTGGCTCGGCTCGGCTCACGGCTAATGTTTATAAAGCCGAGCCAACTCTTCGGCTCCACAACCAGAGCTGAGCCGATCATTCGGCTCCAAAATTAGAGCCGAGTCATATATATGCCGACCAATTTCAAGCCAACCAATTATGAGTGTTGAACTACGTTACATATTACGCAATTTTTTTTTTATTCGTTGATTGAAATTTCTTACCGTTCAGTATTAAAAAAACATTCGAACTTTTACTTTTCAATATAACCCAACGATTAGTTTAGAAAAAACTTTGGCTAAAATGCAAGCAACAGTTAAATCTTCCTCGGTGCATCCCCGCTAGATTAAGGTGGCTAACTTGTAAAATCTTTGGTCAAACGATAATCAGTTAAAACTTTTTCTTGTCTGGTAGATGAACAACCTACCCAACAACCTGCAAATACTTGACCGAGACTGCTTGGGAAAGAGCCACATATAACTGTCTAGCAGTGAATACACAGAAAATAATTAATTATACTGATCTTGAATGCCATTTTAACGAATTTATACCAAAAGTAAGTGACAATAGCTTTAGTTTTTTAAAAATATTCATACAGTATTTAACTAGTATTTACTAAAAACTTTATCATTATATTTAGTGATAAAATTAATTTATTTAGTATATATGTTAAAAAATCTTGTATAAAAAATTTTTTATTTAAATTTCTAATAAAGGGAGTACCCCACATCGTTTTTTTCTTATTCGTTAATTAAAAAATTGGCCTTTATAATTTAGACCTATAATTAGTACACAAGTACTTATAGTTATTTATGAAATTTAATGTCATGATCCAACCAAGAATTAACACACATAAGCGCTCGTATACTCTTCTCAGATAGGCGTGTACGTTTAGCACGAACTGTATCACCTGCCTTGGAGAATACTTGTTCAGAGGGTACAGAGGTAGATTGAATGGCTAGATAATCTTTGGCCATCTGAGACAGATGAGGAAAGCGAGCAGAATTAAGCTTCCACCAGTTCAAGGGATCAA
>QKWP01000132.1:112199-132669 GCA_003550325.1 Gigaspora rosea | reverse complement strand
TACTGGGGTTGGGTGAACTTCACAAGGGCAGAAGTAGGTAATGTAAGTTACTGAAGTGTAGGTGATACCTGTGTGGGACAGGGACCGCTCTACCAAGTTTCCCACTGGGATAAACTAGTCCTAAGGGGGTATGGTAAGAATCTGAAACAATGTTCCGGGGATACAAAATGGATGGGCAGAAGGCATAGATCAGAAGGGTTAAATAGGCAATCCCCAAGTTGGGTTGCAGGTATGGCAGCTAGTGTGGAACCTTAGGACGGACTACTTAAATTAGACAACCAAAAGTTGTACGTGTGGCTAGTTGTACTCTCGTCTATGTACAATATCAGATGCCTAAAAAGGACATCTGTAGTCTGATTATCAATCTTGAATAAAAACCCGTCCCCGTAGTGGGCACTTTGACTCCAAAAAAAAAAAACAAAAAACAAAATTTCACTAGTTAATTCTAACTTTATGCACTAAGTAGACTTGTTTAGCATCTAAAAATACATCAAAATGGTAGAATTGTTTTTATTTTACTTAAGATTTGGAGAATAGATACATAATTTTGACTTTTTTGATCAAAAATCCAAAATTATGCATCCATTCTCCAAATTTCAAGTAAAATGAAAATAATTATACCGATTTGGTGTATTTTTAGATGCTCTACAAGTTTACTTAGTGCATAAAGTTAGAATTTATTAATAAAAATTTATGAATTTTAAGATTTTGTAGAATTTTATTAATAAAATTCTATAAAATCTTATGATTCCGGTACTATAATTTGATTGGATAATGAGGTAACACAAATGATGCACCAAAAATTTGTGTTACTAAGTAGCTTTAGACAAAATTTTTTTTGGTCATGTGACCTTATTTTGTGGCTTGGGTCACATGATTTAGGCCGGAGGTTTGGGTCAGAGGCCGGATGGGTGGCATTAACAAAAATGGGAGGTGGCATTAACAAAAATGGGGGTGGCAATAACAGTTCCCTAAAAATATATCTATATTATTCAAACACAAAACTAGTTTGCAAACTTCAAACTCAAATTCAAACCAAACTCAAATTTAACTAAAAAGTTTGCTTCAAATATTTTTTTAATCATAGTTTAGATTTGAGTTTGATTTCAAATCAAATCAAACCCAAATCTGACCTAAAGTTTGATTTGATCTGGGTTTGTAGGAACCCTAGTAAAAATAATGGTATGGTAGCCCGATTAACATCTAGTGACACACTCCTAGGGATTATTAATTTATTTCCTGTGGGAAATTATAACAGAGCTTACCGATGATTATAGTACGTGGATGGCCTTTCAGGCTATTTACATACTATGTTCATCGGTAAATTCTGTTATAATTTCTACTTCCCTAGGAAATAAATAATACTAATATCCATTTACTATAAGGGCTTACCCCACCCCCAGTTAAGATCTATAAATAGAATTTTAGCCAATCAAATTTAACTAAGATAAAATTTTTCTTGACCCCACTCCCTAAAATATTACCTAATAAATATTAGTACCCTAATTTGGCGAATAAGAGTAATTTGGCGAATTTTGATATCTCATGATTTAATAATCAGAATTGAATAATTTTTATACTATTCAATTTGTCTTGATAAAACGAATTGAATGATACCAAGCTTGCCTGGTTCTGATTACTGGGTCACAAGATATTTTAATTATTTGCCATGTTTATACTTTGTCAAAATTTCCCTCAAAGATTATTTTTGTGCAATATATAATCGATAATATTTTGTGATCTAGTGATCAGAATTGGATAAACTTTATATTATTCGATTTATCTTATCGAGATGAATTGAATAGTATAAAAATTATTCAATTCTGACCACTGAATCACACAAGATACTATCAATTCGCCAAATTACCCCTACCACTTTAAAATTTAAGTGTTTTGATACAATTATAATCCATTTAATATCATTTTAAAACAGGATGTTATATTAGTAATTTTATATAAAATAATTTTAAATCATATATGAAGTTCAATACAAAAAATAAAAAATTTTTTAATATTAAAATAAAAAAGTTTTTTATATTAGTTATGTTAACTTCGCCAAATTACTCCTATTCACCTTATGTATAAATTTTCATATATTTTAGAACAAATCAAAAGTCATTCTTGCAATATTTTTAAATTTTATGTAATGTTAAGTAGAGTTGGTTTTAAACAATTGATTTTAACTGATTTGAAAACCAACTAATCTGAGCTGTTTAACATCTCTAGTTTGTTTGAATTAGAAGTAGTATATAAAAATGTATGATTATTGTATTTAAAAAATAACAGTAAAATGAGGAAAGTATACAAATGGGTGAAAATAATAGGTTAGGTAGTCAGAAATTATAGAAATAGGTGTGCTTTAGAATATATAATTATAAATATGATACTGTAAAGGAAGTGACAAAAATCAGATGATTTTTTAGCGAAGAGAGGGAGTAAATAAAGTTGAAATTATATATAAGAACCTGACTATATTTATATTAAGGAAGAGGGAGAGGGGTAGGTCTCTGATAAAAAATAATCAGATGATTAATGATACTGCCCTAACAAAAACCAATATAATTTGAATCAAAAATCTCAAATTTTGTCAGAAAAAAGTGTCAAACAGTGAATTTCCTAGTTTATGTCCCATTTAATTAATTTTTATCAGCAAATTTATAGTAGCACAATTTTTCGAAAGATCTTGCAAACCTGCAAAACTTTCAAAAGATTTCGCATATACAATATATTTCGAAATATTTCGCAATATATTTTGAATATTTCAGCTATCGAAATATTTTCGAAATATTTTGAAAGTAAATTCGAAATATTTTCGAAATATTTTTTGAAAATTGGCTGGATTAGTAAATATGTAATCTGGGTCATACCAAGGACACATTGGACTATATTTTCGAAATACTTTGAAATTTTGTATAATATATCGAAATTAATTTACAAATTTGTATTACAAGATCAGATTAGATCTTTTGTTTATAAATTAGATCTTCTATTTAGTTTTATATTTCTTTTTTGTTTTCATTTTGTTTTTTTTTGTTTTCACTTTTTTTTTGCTTTCGTTTTGTTTTTTTTATTATTTTTATTATTTTTTTTTACACTTTACAAGAACACTAGCCTTTGCAAGAAAACCAACAACTTTTTGGCACTTTGCAAAAACACTAACTTGACTTTGCATGCTAACTCAGACTTCTGACACTTTGCAAGAACACACAGCTGATTTTACTAGCAATTTCTAAATTTTAAGAATGCAAGTTTTCGCACGTTTTCGCAAATTTTTGCAAGGTTTCACTCTATTTATTTTTTCATTTCATGTTTTATATTTTTGTTTTTTTGTTTATTTTTAAAATTTTTTTATTAATTTATTTTATTTCGGCACTTACAAAAACAAACCCCTTATATTCTGGTACTTTGCAAAAAAAACCAACCTAGATTTTTTAAGCACTTTGCGACTTTTTTGGTATTTCGCAATTTCTGAATTTGCAAAAATATAAACACTTACTTCAGAGAAATGAAGATTTGGGGCTTCATTTAATTTTTTTATTAGTTTGCTTACATTTTTTGGTTTTTTTTTAACTTATTTTTTTAATTTTTTTTTTATTTTATTTATTCCAGACTTCTTCACTTACAAATAGAGCTTTGACCCGAGTCAAATAATAGTGACTCGACGGGTTAGATACTTAACCCAGGTCATGACCCAGGTCAACGGGTCATGCGGACAATTGCAAAAATTTTTTGAAGATACCTATACATAGAGCTTAGAGCTTTGACCTGGACAGGTCAGATATTGACCTGGGTTATAATCCGGGTCAACGATCATGTAGACAAATATACACTTTTCAAATTAGGGAAATAATTGAATTCTATGAATCAAATGGATCCTGCATATAACTATTGTTTTTTACAATATAATATACAGGATCATAGAATCCCTAATTTGAAAGATTGGTATAACACTTTGATGTAATAACTCCTAAAAAAAGAATAGACTTCTTTAAATAGAAATCATACGCCAATAACGTTAAGCAAAAATAGTAAGGTACGTACTGTACGTACATATTTGAAGGATAATTGCTACAATTTTTTTTTTTATCAAAATTTTTATTCACGAAATAGTTAACATTAAAGTTAAGCAAATTGGGTTGAATTAGTTAAAGCATTAGTACATTATCTAAAATTAGCTAAGACTGATAAGTCTATGGGAATTTTTAAAACCATCATTATCACTTTTACGGAATTGGTGTAGAAAAGAACAACGACAATGGCAAATACATCATACCTGGTTATGAGGTTTGGATTTTTTTCACTGTATGTACGTACATATATATAAAGTTTCTAATGCCCAATTTATTTTATTGATTGCCTATAGTGTTTCCACCTGCAATATCATCATTATCGTTATAAATAACTATTTAAAAATTGTAAATTGACTCAAAAAAACAACCGTAAAACAACTAATAATCCATCATATTATAAAAAATTAATTAAAAATATAATTTTATCCTACGTAGAATAAAAATATTGTAATTCACTAGAATCTTGTAAGTATATCACACATTTACTTTATATAAAATTTAGTTTAATAATGTTAATTTATTATAGCATTCAAAGATTTAATTGATGATCCGCCAGGACCCCGAACTATACATAGATAGGTGGCAATTTGCTTTTGCTTATTTTTGACAATTTTTTTGTAGATCTTTTCTATATTTAGTAATATTAATGCTTATTTTTGACTATTTTCTATAGATCTTCTCCATTTTTAGAAATATATAACAATTTTTTAAAATTGTTAGCTATTTATAGATTGTTCGGGTCCTGATCCGCCACTCAACTGAAGGAATTTCTATATTAGGATATGACGCAGATCTTATATATGTAAGGCTCGAATTAAAATTTTAAGCCAATATACAAGAACAAAAAATTTATAGTAAATTTTGCTCAAAGTAATACAAACTATAGAGAAATACTACAGTCAGACCCCCCTAAATGCTACCCCCTTAAATGCTACCCCTCCTTAAATGCACGATAGAAGCGTGGGCCCATCATGGGACTTATAAGTAAATGCACGTTCTTTATTCTGCACGTGCATGCTATTTTTTTGGCCCATTATATATAAAGTCCCTCCGTAAATGCACTCACGTGATCAATAACCAATCAAAATTATCGATTTTTAGATGTAAAAAAAGTACGATCATTATATACTGTAACAATATTAATTGTATCATTGTAATTGTTACTTTTTTTATTTAATAAATTATACTAATAGTATTACATATCATCACCTTTGCCACCCCATTTATGCTTTATTGCTATAATAACATCTGTACTAAATGTTGGAATTGCAAGAATCATTTCTAATAAAATTTTGTGAAATGCTTGACCTCAAGCGCTTGTATAGAAATTAGGCAATTTTAGGTGGCTTTGAATATAAAAATTTAATATGTCCAAAATTTTTATTGTAAAATAATATTAAAACTTGTATACGTACATGCATGTATATAATAAGTGGCTATATGCACACGTGATTATAATTTTTACCACAATATTATTGGCTATTCCCTAATTGCAACCCCCTCTAAATGCACGCCTCAGTGCTGGTCCCGATGACGTGCACTTAGAGGGGTCTGACTGTATATGGTTTTGGTAACGAAGCCGCTAAATGTAAAAATTGTTCTATAAAAAGTTTACTTTGCGCGAACGCGGCATTTCCTATGTGATCACTTATTTTAATATATACTGTAAATCACTGCATTTAGTATTCTATAGAGTATTACTTCTAGATTAAAACCAGCTATAAATATAAGTACTTATAGCGAAACTAATCACATTCAATAAAACGAATCTCTGCCTAAAGATCTGTTTTAAAATATCCTTTTAATTATATTTGCCTTTTTACATTGTATTTTTTAGAAACTAAAAACTTGACTAATAATAAGTATAACATTAGTGTGTTTTTTTCGCAGCTTTTTTTTTTCTTTTTAGTTAAAATTAATTTACTCTTTATAGGTCCGGCTTTTTTTAAAAATAAATTAGCAAAACTTAGCTAGGAATAAAAGGTAAACCAAACCTGGTAGTTTGGGTTACAATGCAGTCATGGTACAATTGGTGAATCTTAAAATTCTTAGAAATCTACTAAGTCCTGAACTTATGCATTTTTGACTAGAATATGAATCACAATTTGGTATCAAACAATTGATCAAAAAATTGCTCTATTACCTATGCCATGTTTATTTCATGGTCCTTAGATTCGAAATACAGTATGTAAAAAAGATTCAAAATGTGTAAAAAGAAATAGGTACAGGTTTGGGTTTCAAATTTGGTTTAAAATATCAATAAATATTAGTTCTGAAATTTAAATTAACTGTTCTACTTGGATTTCGTTTCTAGAAACTAGAGTCTGAGATTTGGAATTTGAAACAATTCTAGGACTGGGAATTAGGAGTGACTAGAATTTAGAATGATTACAGAGCTATGTTTAGAATTTTGGTGGGGTTTTAAAAATTTTAGCTTTAGCGGCAAGTTAGCTAGAAATTATGGTGTTATTTTTTTTTTTTGTTTATAGTCTTTTTTTCTCTTGGCTGAAATTAATACTTTTTGTTTTTAGTGAATTTGATTTGAAAGAGTATCGGGCAATGAAAGTTGAATGCTACTAAAAATCATAAAATAATATTAAGCCTTCGTTTATTATCAAAATCAGTAGAGATAGATAAGATTATTAAGATATATAAACGTGGTTGTTGCTAAAAAACAGAAAATACACTATATTAGTGTTCTGAGTTAATAAAATTTTTCAAATCGATTAGTTGCCAACTATAGTTGCAACTAATCGATTACAGAGATCATGTGATTAAACAATCGATTTGTAAGTTGTAACATGGCAATAGACCAACTTAAACAACTAGTAATAATCTAATGACTTTTCATAGGGCTGGATTAGGTTTTAAATTTAAATACTGTAACTTATATTATCATCAAAATAATTTACAGTATAATATGAATAAAAATTTAATTGCTAATTTGTTGGTTTAAAGTGTATATACATTTTAAGTACACATTTTTATACGTACGCATAGATAGACTTGATTTAATAATTCATAAAGTTATAAAAAAAATAGCAATCTCTGCCATTACTAATTTTTATTATATATGTACTTTTCAATTCTTATATTATAATTATATAAGATATTATAAAGAATTTTGAAAATATATATTTAGAAGCAATTAAACATCACTTTTTGTTGATGAAAGTCTCTAACATTTGATCAAATGTCTCACGAATCATAAGCCAAATTTCAAACATCCTAATCTAGACACTAAATGCTTATTTGAAAAAGCTTGTTGAAATGGTTTTATAAAGCATCAATAAAGAGTCGTTAGGATGATTATTTAATACAACCATAAGGAGTTTTTAGAATGGTTATCTATCGCTAATTATAAAGAGCTATTAGAATGATAAAAGAAATAGTTTGACCAAAAAAGAAAATCTAATTCCATGCACAATTTTCATTGTCCCATGCTAGTAAAATTAGAACTTGCAAAAAAAATTTGAAATTAGTACCAATCAAAAAAAAAAAAGAAAAATTAACTACAAAAAAAAAAAGAAACTGGTACTTAAACCAATTTCCAATCCCCATGTTCATATCTATTGTCTAGCTAATTTACTTTCAATAAAATTTACAAAGAAAAGAGAGTTAGTTCTAAGAAAAAAAAACGCAATAAAAAAAAAAGAACTAGTACTTGTCTTTAAGACAGTTTCTGGTATCCATATTCATGTTCTAATTTACTTCTAGCAAAATCTGAAAATTTTTGTTTTTAAACTAGATTAGTTTCTAATCTTTATGTCAATGTTCGTTGCTTGGTATTAAAATCTCTGGCTATGTTTAATCATACCAGTAGAATTTAACTACTAAATTTTAGCAAAGGTAGGTAGCTCTTAAAGTACACTTTATTTAAATCTTAGCAGAGCGTTAGTTCAAAGCTAAAGTATAAATTTTTTAATATGAGCTTAAGCTAACTACCATGTCCTAGAACTTCACTATAGCTAAGATCCCGAATCGTTCATAAACTTTAATTCTGACGTTTTTTGATGTCTATATATGAGTTTTGTTTCAAACTTAGCTATGCTATAGACAAGATATAAATTTCAGAGTATAGTTTATGCTAAGAAAAATGCTTTCTATTTTAAAAAAAAACTATCTACAGAACAATATTTAGAATGATATATATCTCGTTCTATTACTGTATTACGAGTTACGTTTGTATGTATTAAAAAATTTCTACATTTCTATATTTGGAATTTTATTATATAAATTGCGTCACTTTTATTTAATGTATGTAGATCATTTTCTTCAGGTGACTCACGGATTATCAATTAATTTATCAAAAACTAGATTTTTGAGTTAGCAAAGCAAAAAAAAATAATGAACGATGAATATTTGGAAGATACGGTATTAAACAATGAATATTTGGAAAATACGGCATTAAACAATGAATATTTGGAAGATATAGCGTTAGAACTTGAAGATAATGTAGTGTTAGAGCCTGACGATGATATGGTGTTAGAGCCTGAAGATGATATGATGTTAGAGCATGAAAATGTTTATTTAGATGGGCCAGAATTTGATAATACAGATAATAATGATGATTCATTTCGGTCCTCCATGTTATCACAAACTGGCAATCAACTTATAATCAAAAAAAATAAAAAATTAAAAGACCAGGAAGTAGTCTCGTTAAACCATTTTATGAAATAAAGTTAGTTAACAATTTAGAGGTTTGGTTTTGCTGTCATACATCTTGTAATCTATGTATCAAGTATCAAAAAGATGGTTCCACTTCGAATTTATGGCGTCATTTAAGAAATAGATATCACATCTCACAAGCTATGGTGGAAGGTGGTTGAGCAAAGGTTGTAATAAATGAAAAAAATAAATATGATTTTTCGGTAACGTCAAAATCCTCTCAAGCAATGATGGTACAGGCATTTAACAAAGCAACAAAAATATGTGCTTAATATGTGCTTACTAATCCAAAACAAAAAGATCTTGATTGTAACATAGCTGCATTTATCGTTAAAGAACTTTAGCCTTTTTCAATTATTCAATCACGGGGATTTAAGAGAATAATTGAAGGACTTGATACCCAAGCTAATGTACTTGGTTATGATCGTCTGAAGGAAATTCTTATTAATTCTGAGAATAAAATTTTGCAAAACCTTCGCGAATATGCATGTAATAGTGCTGAAATTAGTTATATTTCATTTACCACGAATATGTAGATGTCGAATAATAGCGATCCATATATTGGTCTTACTTTTCATTGAATTAATGATAGTTTTCAAGTGAAAGAAATGATCGGTATCAAGACCCAACGGAGCTCTGAGTGTACCTATATGGGAGTCTTCAGACGCTAAGAGGATTTGGGACCACCAATACGAGTATATGCTGGTATAAGTGCATGCAGTGGTGATCGGGTTCTCCCTAGCCTCATGATGCCATCCAACTATATTCAGCACTGGAAGCATTTGTGAAAGCCCAGGTTCTTGCCACCATAGCGAGAAGTACAGTTGTTCGCACATTTCCAAATTCGGAATGCTAAATCCTGGGTCCTCAAGTTGCTGGAAACCGGCTGGTTGCGGCAGCATGCAGGCTTGAAATACTTACCCAATGTGGTAGAGGCAGCTGCATGGCTTGAGATACGAACCCTGAGAAGTACGCTAGTAAGGGATTTTCTGGGTAACCAGATTTCGGGTACACCAACTTGGAAGCATAAAGCGCCTACCTGGCAACACACACCAAATTGAAAGTGATGAATTAGGAAATGTGAGTAAAGTGGCGGACATGTGGGTGCTGATTGTTGGTTGAAAAAGGACATACAAATCCAGGTCAACTATATAAATAGGAATATGGGAGGCTCTGATGGGTTTTAGTTATGGATAAAAGGTTTCACAACCTGAAGTCCTAGCCTCAATACTTGTATATAATATGTATGTATAAAAGGCACCGCCATATGCCAATTTGCTTAAGTATTAATAAAGTTTGGGGCAGGAGCTACACCCTTAATATTAAAAAAAAAAAAAGAAATAATCGGTAACATCTCGTATCTCCCATATCCCCATACATTTGAACGTCTTTTAAATAAAATTATTGAAATTTTAGATAATTTTCGCCTTAAGCATCTTACTTTTAGTGGTACAACCAATAACAGGTCAAATATCAAATCATGTTTAGAAAAACTAGACCGAAAATATAGATTTTTTAAAATTCATTGTTTTGGTTATACTTTACAACTCACAATTAATGATGCATTAAAAGAGTGTTTTGAAATTACTAACTTAATAAAAAATGTAAAGAAGTTGTTTCGCATTTTAGTGGAAGCCCAAAGCAGAAGCAATTTCTTTTGGATGCTCAAATAGAAATAGAAGACTGGGATAATTTTCTTTTTGTAGTTCGTGATGTTTCAACCAGGTGGAATTCGATATTCTATCTATTAAAACGGTTAATAATTCTTAAGCCAGCATTGTATAAATATAAATCGTTTTTAGTCGAAATTAGTGATAATAGTTCTCTAAAAAGTTATGAAGAAAAAGAACTATCATCAAATGAGTGGGAAAAAATAGCTGAGTTAGTTAAATTATTGCATCCTTATGAGATCATTTCAAACAAATTATCTGGTTCGCAATATCCAACACTTTCTCAGGCATGGTTTGCTATTAATTTCATTAAAATAAGGCTTGATAATACGATAGTAAATAATGTTGATATTCGAAAATTTAGAAATTGCCTTCTTAAATCAATTCAAGAGCGATTTTCAGAACCAACAAAACCTATTCGACTTGTTGCTTTTTTCGATCCGCAAACAAAGGACATACAAATATTTACAGAAAATGAAAAAGATCTAACTATTTCAGAAGCACTTATGGAATATCTTGAATTTGCTACTAACCATTATGGATCAGATAATTTATTAAATACAGCACATAGTAACATAATGAATAACGAAGATGATATTTCTCTAACACTATAGTTCAAGATTATTCAAGTCAAAATGATAGTGATATACCTAACCGTGAATTCTATTCATATTTATCACTACCAAGGGTTCTGAGTGAAACAGATATACTTCAGTGGTGAGCCTCAAAAAAAGCTGACTATCCTATTCTTGCAAAACTTGCTGCAAGTATCTTTCCATTCTGGCCACGTCGGTGCCATCTGAATGCCTTTTTTCTTTCGCAGGTCTTTCAATTATCGAAAAAAGAGCAAGCCTTAATTTTCAGTTTGTCAAATCAATTTTATTCCTTAAAGCTGCTCTGAAGCTTTGGCCTGCCTCACATGTTTTTGGCTAAGTAATAAAATTTTTATATCTAAAGGTTTAGAATCATTGAATTTAATAACTTGACAAACTGTTATTAATTAGACACAGATATAAACAGGCACTAAGCAGTCAAAAATAAAGCACTTACGGGTCTATTTAAACTATTTAAATTGAACTACGAACATATTTGAAAATTTGAACAGTAACCTGGATTATTTCTTTTTTTAAAAAAAAATTTTTTTTTAATTCGTTTAAAAAAAAAAAATAATAATAATATTACCACACGAATGCTTTTCAAAAATTAGTGGGATATAAGGAATTTCCTGAAAATTTAAATAAATTTAAATAAGATATTAGAAACAATGTAATTATCATAATGAAATAAATACTTATCTTTAAATGTAAATAATTTATTTAAAATTTTTTGATATTTTTAAGGAATAATCGAAACTGTGTTTACATATTTTATTGATTAAAATAATTTACGGCAGTGAGAAATTATGCGTAACTATTTATTGTTATTTTGCTAATAAATGTAACTATAAAATTAAACAATGCGGTTATATGCATAATAATGCATTTATCTGTTTTTTATAATACAATTTAGTAAATTTTACATATTTTTAAAGATAGAGTGTATGTCGATCATTTTCAATAATAGTAAAATTGCTGTACTATGTATCACAGCATACAAAAACTTACTACTATAGCTAAATAAAATGCATTTTGTTTACATCAAAAAAAAATAAATTTACGGTATTTTCAATATCTGAATTTTCATTTCGATGCAAAAAATTTAATAGTTTATATTTAATTTTTTTAAAAAATATGTCAAGAAATTAACAATAGTTGCGACAGAAAATTTTTTTTTGCAATGGGACAAAACAAGTTAAACCCGGTTTTTGATAGTAAACAAAATATCTAGAATATTCGATCTTATATTAGTATTAGTAATTTTGTGTAACTAATGATCATAACAATAAGTTTTGTAATAGAAATGACGTCATTACACTCTACCCTTAATACTAACCTATTTGACCTGGGTTAGGCCAGTTTTTGACCCGTGACCCGTTGAATTTCTAACCCATACGGGTCACCCAACCCAGGTCAAAGGTCTACTTGCAAATACTTGCGAAAACTTGAAAAAACTTGAGTTCTTTTTTTTATTTTATTTTTTTTACTTTTTTACTATTTTTAGAAAAAGAGAACGAAACGAAAGTTATAGCCAAACCAAAAGAAATAGCCAAAGCAAAGACAATAGAAAACAAAAAAGCAAAGATAATAGCTAACTGTGAGAGTGAGTGAAAATAAGCAAAAACTTGCAAATATTTGCGAATACTTGCGAATATTTGTGAATACTTGTGAATACTTGTGAATACTTGCGAAAACTTACAAAAACTTGTGATCTTTTTTTTTATTTTTTATTTTACTTTTTTACTATTTTTAAAAAGTATTTAGAAAAAGAGAGCGAAACGAAGGTTATAGCCAAAACAAAAAAAATAGCCAAAGCAAAAAGCGAAGATAATAGAAAACAAAGAAGCGAAAATAATAACTAACTGCGGGGGTGAGCGAAAATAAGTGTATAGAGCTAGTTTTTGTATATAGTATTAGAATTAAATACGATAAAGTGCGAAAGTAGTTTAATAATATAAAAATAATACTGTATAATAATGTAATATATAATAAAATATGTAATATGCAAAAATAAATAGTAAATAACGCATTTATAGGTTAGTCAAATGTTTATATTTTATAAATTTAGCCCATGCAAAGTTTTTTTTTTTAAAAAAAAAAAACTGACCCACCAACTGGAATTTTGAAACACTAGGTTATGCAAAACGAAAATTAACTTTGTGTGGCCTAATACTGAACATTCATGTAATGTTTTATTCACTGTATGACCGAATCATTTAATAGAATATTAATTTATTTACTAAATATTTATAGGTTGATGCCCCTTAAAAACAAACATACTATTATTTAAAAAAAGAATAAGGAGCATGCCATTTATCACATGATTTTTACTATGGATACATGGTCAGAGGTAGTGATCATGTCTATATATTATATTAATCAATCAGAATTAGATAAAGTGATCACACCATACATGAATAGGGGTGGCTACTAAGTAAAAAAATCACGTGATAAATGGCACGCCCCTAATCAAGACTATTAATTGTATATGTTCACAATTAACAACAAGCTATATGCCAACTTGAAACATCCATGTGTATAAGAATTAAATAATATGGAAGTATATAAATCTTTTTTTTATAAAATTTTTAAAATCTACACTTTTCTATACTAGATTGTTTTGTGTTGATTGGTCGACCTTTCCAAGCTATTATTAAATATACTCAGTTATGCAAAAAATTTTGTTTTTATTATTGAAATAATAGGGCCTCTACTAGGTATATTTGTGGTTCAACAGACACACAGTTATTACTTTAATAACCCAATAATTAGTTAGGGCGGTTGGTCTAGTCCACAAAAATATGAATCTATCCTTATAGTATAGTCTTCTCAGGTATAGTTATAGCCTTTCAAGGCAGGCCTAAGATCTGACAGAACCTCGAAGAACTCTAATACAACTCAGATCTGAGTTTGTATAATTTTGGCAGTATTTTAGCCAAATAGATGTATAAAATAGAGCAAAATTATCTGAGTTGTATCAGAGTTCTTTGGAGTCCTGATCTGACTGCAATTTATTTTTTTCTAAAATTTTTAAAATCTACCTTTTTCTATATTAGATTGTTTTAGTGTTGATCGGTTGACCTTTCCAAGCTATTATTGAATATACTTAGTTATGCAAAAAATTTCGTTTTTATTATTGAAATGATAGTGCCTCTACTGTGTATATTTGTGGTTCAACTGACACACGGTTATTATTTTAATAACCCAATAATTAGTTAGGGTGGTTGGTCCAATCTACAAAAATATGTGATCTATCCTTATAGAATAGTTTTCTTAGGTATAGTTATAGCCTTTTAAGGTAGTCTAGAATCCAACTATTACCTCTCTGTAATTTATTTTTTTTTAAATTTTTAAAATCTACTCTTTTTCATAATTGTTTTAGTGTTGATCGGTCAACCTTTCCAAGCTATTATTGAATATACTCAGTTATACAAAAAATTTCGTTTTTATTATTGAAATGATAGGGCCTCTACTGAGTATATTGTGGTTTAACAGACATACAGTTATTATTTTAATATCCCAATAATTAGTTAGAGTGGTTAGGCCAGTCCACAAAAATATGCAATCTATTCTCATAAAATAGTCTTTTTAGGTATAGTTATAACCTTTTGAAGCAGGTCTAGGATCTGACTATTACTTTCCTGCAATTTATTTTTTTATATATTATAAAAACATTATTATAGAGGGTATGATTGTCTAACTATAATTATCTACTAACAAGGAGAGGAAACCCCAATGAGCTTCCCACGATTTAGTCCACTAAGCTATTGGATAAAAAATAATGAGTGCCGCTAAAAGAAAAACTAGACTTCATACTTAGGGAAGTGACAAAAATCAGGTGATTTTTTAAGGGCAGAGGGAGTAAAAAAAGTTAAAATTATATATAAGAACCTGACTATATGGAGTGTCGTCAACTAAAAGGGCCCATTTTTACAATTTTTTGAAAAATGAGTTTTTATTAAATTCATATAAATTTTGACATGATTGACATTTTTTAATTATAAACGAAAGTTGAGTTGCATAATAAAAAATCGAGATAATGTAAAAGAAAAAATTACACGAGGCTACGTAGGGCCAACACATCACGAAATTACCCGATAGTCACCTGTTACCTTTAACCAATAAAACTCTGAAATTTGATTAATCCCGGATCAGTCCGAAAATCAAAACAAATGATTAAACTCAATTATCTCAAAATAAGACATATGTAAAAATGGGCCCTTTTAGTTAACGACACTCCATATATATATTAAGAAAAATGGAGAGGGTAGGCAGGACCCCGAATAATCTATGTAATGTCATATTTGAAAAATAGCTAATGGGGGCCCGTTTTTTAAAAAAGGTTATATTTGAAAAGTATATATTGGAGAAAAAGGTTATATGGGCCCTTTTAGTTGACGACACTCCATATATATATTAAAAAAAATGGAGAGGGTAGGCAGGACCCCGAATAATCTATGTAATGTCATATTTGAAAAATAGCTAATGGGGGCCCGTTTTTTAAAAAAGGTTATATTTGAAAAGTATATATTGGAGAAAAAGGTTATATTTGAAAACCGCTAAATAGCAAAATAGGTATATTTATAAGAATGCTAATGTGATCATTTTTATAAATGTTATATTTGAAATGTGCTAATGAAAAATTTGGGCTATAATAGTAATCCAGCAAGTAAAAAAGAGAAAGGGGAAAAGGGAGAGAGGGGTAAAAGAGAGGAAGGAGTAAAAGGGAGGGAGGGATAAAAGGGAAGGAAGGGTAAAAGGGAGGGAGGGTAAAAATTGTTCAAAACGGTCTTTTTTTTTTTTTAAGTTTTTTGGCACACTTTGTGGTATATATATTTATAATTTTTGGTAGCTTATGAATTAAACGGGTTTAGGGTTGAGGGTATGTAGATCATTTCTATTAATAAGCGAGCGTAAGTTTGCTTTTTTTTTTTTTTTAGAAACATTGTATTACAAATAAGTTTAATCTAATGTGTGAAATGTAGCTTAATATGCCAAAAAAAGTGCTAACCAAAAAATTTTTACTATGATGCTCAAATATAACCTCACATAGATTATTCGGGTTCTGTGTAGGTCTTTGATAAAAAATAATCAGGTGATTAATGACACAGCTCTTACAAATTTATTATTGGTTATTTATTAAACTTAGCCCTTCAGAAACAAATAATATGTAAGTAACTTTAATTATGCATCATATATGTAGCCCATTGAGTTAAATCCGACAATAACAAATAATAATTTTTACTGGTTTTCCATATGGGCTGATTTTTGGAATTTATAAGTAGAGTGTATTTTTTTAAAACTTAAAAACTAAATAACTTCTGATCTAATAGTTCATTTTAAATGATTTTACTACCAAAATGTTTGTCTTTTTGAGACGATTCCAACGAGCCCAAAATCATCTAAATCCAATCACAGAATCGTAAGATAATGTGCTATCAACTAGTGACACACCTAGAGAGTGGGATATTGGTTAGATCTATGTCTAACCAATCAACCCACCCTCTAAGTGCATCACTATTTGATAGCGCATTATCTCATGATTCTGTGATTGGATTTTGATGATTTTGGGCTCGTTGAAATTAGAGTTAAAATCTGGATATATTTTTATTATCTGGATATAAATAAAATCAAAAAATATATCCGGATTAATCTATGATATAAATATATTTGAATGTATCCAAATATAAATATATATCCAGATAGAAAATAAATCTGGATAGAAGGTACATACAACGTAATATAAATAGAAGGATTTTTGTAAGATTGGCTAATAAACCTACTAACAACTAGGGCTAAACGCCGACCTATATCTATATCTAACGCATCAGACCCAGAAATTTGGAGATAACCCTATAAAAATCCTGAAGGTTAGATATATCCGTATATAAATATATATCCAGATATAAATATATATCCGAATATATATCTGGATTTATTTATTATATCTGGATTTATATTATATCAGGATACAGATATTCAAAAATTGAATCCGTATTTATTTAAAATCCGAATTAATCTAAATATAAATATATATTCGGATTCAACTATTATCTCTAGTTGGAATCGTCTCAAAGAGACGAACATTTTGGTAATAAAATCATTTAAAATGGACTATTAAATCAGAAGTTATTTAGCTTTTAAGTTTTAATAAAATACACTTTACTTATACTATATATTCCCAAAAATAAGCTACTCTGAAATAAGCTATCCCCTGATTTTTTTCAAAAATCAAAAAAAAATGTTGGCAGTTACTACATATAAACCTTTTTTTTTACTAAATAAACTTCAAAATTCAATTAAGTAAAGTTGTTCAGCGCATCAAAATATATCTATAGTAAAAATTTGGTGTCATTTGGACAACTTTTTTTATTAGTACATTTTTCAATTTTTTCAAAAATGTCTATACGCCGAAAATATGCTATCCCCGGTTTTTTGAGGTCAAAATTGTGCAAAAATAGGTAGCTTATTTTTGGGAATTTATGGTAATTTTCAAAAATCAGACCATATGCCCTTGGTATCACTTATATGGAACATTGTGTATAGTTGCTATTTATTTGACATCATATATCATTAGAATAGATAGAATAGATAGTTGCCAAGCAGGCGAGACTATAGTGGCGAGAGTCTAAAAAGCTTGCCAACTACCTCAAATTAAGCATTATGGCAGATTAGTATGGTAGAGTTTTTAAAATTAGCAGTATTTTTACAAATCAGGTTTGGGTGTGCAGATTAGTATAGTACAGGCCAATTATTAAAATCTGTACTATACTAATTAGGTATTAGTATTAGAGTTAGGAATTATAGCTGATTAGTATGGTAAAGATTTTAAAAATCAGTCTGTACTATACTAATCTGCTTACTTAGGGTTGTAAAATTATGATAATTTATGGATAAGTTACTAAAATAACTGCTTACTAGTATCTTAAATAAGTTACTACAATATATTTCAAACTATCAAAACTAACAAAATTTCAAGATTTGTATAATAAATCAAAATTTTTACATCATGGATATTAAATTCAGATATGGGCATTATCCAGATACTTTCTGGGTATTACCAGGTATTATTCGAGTATTTTATTTAGTATTATCCGGGTAGCTGAGTTCACAACCCGGATATCTGACTATCTGCAAATAACCCAGATGATACCCTGGCTGGGTACTATCACTATTTAGGGCCAACTTAAAAAAAAAAGGTACTATATAACTTTCTTATTTTACGACAAATTGCTTTTTACTTTTTGCATTTCACAATTTTTTTAATAGCATTTAATAACTACTAGTAGGTAATATTTCTAATATTTTAATAGCATAATAGCTCAAAATCTTATAAAATTAATTATATATTGTTGTAATAAATTTCAAAATTATATTGACCAAAACTTATTATTTACAAATTTAAAATTTTACATAACTGCTTTTTTTTTATTTTATTTTTACTTTATGATTATTTTGTTTATTTGAATAGCAATTTTCAAATTACAAACACTATTCAAATATATTTTTATTCTTAGCTATGTCTTTTTTAAGACTATATTTTCCATATTTTGTTGTCACTTAAATGCCTTTTTCATTCTATATTTGTCATAACAAACTTCAAGATGTCTAAATAGCTATGTTTAATAGATTTCAAATACCAAGTATTCAAGATTATGTTGTTTATTTGAATTGTTATTTTTAACCTAGTTGTCTAATTGTAAATTAATTAAAATTAATTTTATTATTATATAACAAACTAAAAAACATATATAGGTCTTTGCTATGAAATGACCCTTTAATAGGTTGATTTACATTGTATTAGAAAATTAGTTCCAGGCATATACTGCTGCAATCAAATAACTTTAATTTGAAGAAAGTTTGAATTACTAGATGCTATAGCAGTAGACACCCAAACTTTGGAGCTACTCTAAAGTAATCATATCAAAGGACATTTATATGATAAAGATTTTATATATATTTTTTTTAAATAATATATAGAGTTTATATACTAATCATAAGTAATACTTAATTATTTCAAGTAAAAAGTTGACCTTTCTTTTTTGTTTCTTCATTGAACTCTGAGCCATTATTCAGGTGGTTAAAAAGCAGATCTATAAGAGCTGACTTCTTTTTTTCCTTTACCTTTACTGGCTTATTTTGAAATACTTGAATTAGAATCTTTAGATCAGATAATATGAATGCTTTTTCAAATGCACTTTTAGTTCTATTATTCTGGGCCCAAATCTTAAACTAACCAAGTACTAAAGCAAAATTTTCTGGTAGCATTTCTTTTTAAATATAACAAGTTTTGTTTTTGGTATAGTATTATTTTTTGCTTCATTTTTTAAATCTGTATTCATTGCCATGACATTTTCTCGCAAACTAGATGAACCTTTTTCTGGAATATATTCTTTAACTCGTTACCAAGACCATTGCCTATTTCGCATACCGTATATTCCCGAAAATAAGCTACCTTTTTTGGCCAAAAATTACACGAAAAAACGTGAGGTAGCTTATTTTTAGCGTATAGCCGGTTTTGATAAAATTGAAAAACGTACTAATAAAATGTTGTCCAAATGACACCAAATTTTTACTATAAGTGTATTTTGATGCGCTGAACAACTTTACTTAATCGAACTTTTGAAGTTTACTTAGTAGAAAAAAAGATTTATATGTAGCAACTGCCAACGCGTTTTTTGAGATTTTTGAAAAAAATCAGGAGGTAGCTTATTTTCGGAGTAGTTTATTTTCAGGAATATACAGTACTACTTTTTGTTAATTTGTAGATTATCTATCCAATAATATACTAAAATTTTGATGTTTCAGCTGGTTCTAAGTTATTAATATTTCTAGGTAAGTCCATGATTCTGTATAATTTATAAAAAGTTGATTATGGTATTGTTTGTTGTGTACTTGTCTAAATGTGATTTTTATAATTTTTCAAGTAACATATATGCAATTAATTGTTGGATTTCTACTTTAAAGTTATTCAGGACCAGCAATTGAAAGTCATTAAACCAGTCACTAGCATATTTGTAATTATTTAATCAACTTTCTAAATTTGTTGTCCATGCCATAAGCCAATAGATGTTTTTTTTTAGTGGAACTGAATCTAATGCGGCATCTGCAAATTTTATATATAGATATTGATCGATATATAGCACTTAATCGTTTTATATCGATTATAAAATATCGTTATATATCGATTAATTAGATAAAAATCGATATATATCATTTTTTATATTAAATCAATATATATCTATAAATTGATTATAATCATAATTATTTGAAACAATATGTAACGATTAACAGATCTTTAACGATTACACAGTGTTTTGACCACAACGATATATAACGATTAACAGATCTTTAATGATTACACAGTGGTGTTTTGACCACGTTACAAAAATTTCATCCCAGATTACCGGGTAAAAAAAAAAAAAAAAAAAAAAAAAAAAAAAAAAAAAAAAAAAAAAAAAAAAAA
>QKWP01000132.1:56456-109232 GCA_003550325.1 Gigaspora rosea | reverse complement strand
TTTTTTGGTTAAAAAATTTCTTTAAAATTTAATATTTTCAGCTTATAATCAACATAAACTTTTTGTCTTATAATATAAATTTAAATAATTCAAAAATATAATCCTTGTTATTAAATATTATAATACCAAATTTTATTTAAATATTTTAAATGATTAAAAAAATAGATCAGAGGTATATTTATAGTAATTATACAGGCAAATTTGCCTGCGAAGTAGTACAAGCTAAGGGATAGTTTATTTTTTTTGTTTTTATTTTTTTATTTTTTTTTGGTTTCGTTTTTTTTTGGGTTTATTTTTTTGTTGTTTTTTATAATAATATATAATAAAATATGTAATATTTAAAATATAATATATAATAATAATAAATAAATAAAATAAAATTTTATATTAAATTGCGAATAATTTAAAATAATATAATAATAATAAATAAAAAATAAAATTTTATATTAAATTGCAAAAACTTGCGAAATCTTGCGAAAACCTGTAAAACGTTTAAAAATTTGCAAAAAGTATGATTATATGAATATAATAATTATTAATTAAGATCATATTAGATATATATCGATTAATCAGCAAATTTTATATATAGATATATGTCGATTACTAACCGGGTAAGATATATATCGATACTAAATACCCCTGCCGATTTCTATCGATAGTGATAATAATCGATATATGGAGTGCTCCGTATTAAAAGAGCCCATTTTTACATTTATCTCATTTTGAGATAATTGAGTTTAACTATTTGTTTTGATTTTTGAACTGATCGGGGATTAATTAAATTTCACAATTTTGATTGGTTAAAGATAGCAGGTGACTATCGGATAATCTCGTGATGTGTTGGCTCTACAGCCTCATATAATTTTTCTTTTTAAATTATCTTGATTTTTTATTATACAAATCGACTTTCATTAATAATTGAAAAATATCAATCATGTCAAAATTTACATGAATTTAATAAAAACTCATTTTTCAAAAAATTGTAAAAATGGGCCCTTTTAATATGGAGCACTCCATATATCTGATATAGATAGTAATCGATAAATATCTGATAAGATATATATCGATTACTATCTATATCAGATATATATCGATTACTATTACTATCGATAGAAATCGGCAGGGGTATTTAGTATCGATATATATCTGACTGGTTAGTAATTGATATATATCTATATATAAAATTTGCTGATGGCCATTTGACGAATATTATTTGACCAAGTTAACAAAAGGTTTTCTACACTATTTTTATATAATAGCCATTCAATTAATTGTAGTCTTTCAAGTTGTAAGCAATTAATAGTCTTATTTTCTATTCTTGTATTTTTATTACTTGAAAATAATGGCAACTGTAGGGATGCATCAGTCTGGTCCGGTCCGTCACGGTCCTAGTAGACCGTTATCATAGTATTTTCGGTCCTGGTCCCGGTCCGTCCGCGGTCCCAAAACAGTCCTTAATGAATAAATCTTATTGGTCATAAATGACGTAATTACTTACTGTAAGATGTAAACAAACATCATATGATCTGTGTTACACCTGATCAAGCAATTTGATTGGGTGATATGAATATCACAAGGACTGGTCTAGGACCAGTCCCAAACCGGGACTAATAAGACCGTGAGACCATTGAAAAGACTGGCCCTGAACTGGTCTTTTTCAGAACTGGTGCATCCTTAGGCAACTGTATTCGTCCCATTACTAGATCATTATTAAGAAGTTCTTGAAATATTTGACGGCTTAGAGTAGGAAGAATTTCAATTTGAGCTTTATAATTATTATATTCTTTCAAATTCTGCTTATTATATTGTTTATTTCGATAATTTCTAAAAAAAGTTATTTTAATATTATTTAAAAAAAAACTTAATACCAAATTTGTATAAGCAAAAATTATCTCGTTTTAAATTAGCAAGCATGCAACCTGAACTGTTAGCAGAGCCATAATTTAAGCTTTGTATTTCTGATATCATTTGGATTGTAATTGTTAATTTATTTATTGCATATCTGTAGGATTGAACCGTTTGTGTGGAAAAGTCACCATCTATTTTTCTAATTGTTCCAAATAAACCCTTAAGCATATCCTGAGATATTCTTCTTGGTTGAATTATAGCACCCAGCCAATTAGTAAGTACATGCTCTACAATTCCAAGAAATCCTTTTATTGATAAAATCAAATCGAACTGGCATTGTATAAAAAACTATTGGCTTGAATTTTTTTTTTGTTTATCACCTTGAGTAAACCATTGTTTTATTTTTTTTAAAGTATTCAAGTATGGGTCTTCAAAAAAAGAAATACATATTCGACTATGTGTAATATCTTGGTACATACATGCATAGTAAATAAATAACTAGTGGTATGCAATAATATTAGATTTTTGATAATTATAATAATATTTCAAATAAACAGCCATTTCTAACTTATAATATTAATTTTGAATACAGATTTTTACTAATTTTTTTTTTTAAAAAAAGACTATCTTAGTTTAAATCAAAAGAGGGTTAAATTACGAACCTGAGTGCCTTGAAAGATATAATTTAACTCAGGAATATTTTCTATTGCTTTTTTAACATTAAATGATAGTGTATGTTTTGCAAGGTCCACTCTCATTTTGCTCCAGAGGGTAAGCCATATATGTTACTTAGTTAATTTAGTAGCTTTTGCTACCTCATGTTTGGTTATATAATCATATACTTCTTGAAAATGTCACCAACTGATTTCCCACCCATCAAACATTATTTCTCTTATATTTTCATTTTCATTATTACTAGTATGACCTTTAGAGACATTATTTCTCAACTTTTTAAAGACATGTATTGAATCATTTAGGAAGAACCATTTATCACCAGTTATGGAATTAATAGCAAGATGTGAAACAAAATATTTATTTTCATCATATGAAGGACAAATATTATGAAGTAGCAATTTTCATATATACAAATTGACTTTTCTAGCAGTTTCAATTGTAACTTCAATGTTCAAATAATTATTTACTGAAATTTTAGTAGGTACTTTACTAGGATACCAATTATTACTATTTGTATTTCAAACTTCACATTGATTATTAACATTTCAAATTATTTTTCAGGCATTGGAGGTTGTAAAGCCGAACATGAAAAACTATAAGTTTGTGAGGTACCTGATAACTGAACTAAAAATTCAGTACATGCTAGGTTAAAAGAAATTATTCTAGCTAGTCTATAGTGTTTTTTTCCTGATTTGTTTGTTCATTGAACTTCTACTTTATCATTCACTTGCAAACCAATCAAAGCTTTTAATATGTCTTCGATTTTCATTTGCACCATCACATACAGAACCATATATATGAATTGCAATACATTCAAGCTTAGCAGCCAAGTGAAAAAGAATTGTATTAAAGGTGTGAACATTCATAGTTTCAATACTAAAATAGACTATTGGAAAATTAAAAGAATAAGATACTGAATGCCATACAATTTGATGAATTTGAGTTGCTAAAGTCCATTCATGGTCCTTTTCATCATCATCATTATGCTTAATATGATCACTTGAGGCTTGAATATCATAGAGATATTGTTTACCGAATGCTTCAAGTTCAGCATTTTCATTATTAAAGTCAATGTATCCAACATATTTATTGTTACGTTGACTTCAAAGAAGCCCTATAATAATAATAATAACAAAATTCAGTTTATAGTAGGTTTAAATTTTTTTTTTACTATACTAACCTTTTTGAATTTTAAATGAATCATGTAAAAAGAAACCAAGGGTATGCATAGCTCCAAACATTATTTGTTTCCATACTAGCCACCATTCGTTTTACTACTTTATCTTGTCAACCTGTATATTGTTCAGTTTTATTAATATAGCTTTTAAGTGTTGATATTGATGGCATCCTAATAACTGACTTCATTGTTTTGTATGCAGCAGAACTTTAACTATAAATTGAAATTGCTTATCGAATAAACCTGTAAAGATACAATTAGTAAGATTCTTTTTAAAAGAATATGGTGCATGTAGCCTATAACCAGTGTCACGTGACTTTTATATATATATAATTTAAAATTGGTTATAATTAAGAAATATATATTTTTTAGAAAAGCTCTTTGTAAATTAATATTATTAGACTAATATTGTAACTTTACAAAAAGAGTTTTTATTTAAATGTACTAGTTTAAAATATATTTACTGCTGAATTCAAAGCATCTTCATATTAATACCAAAATTTGGCCGCTATATTTAACTTAGTAATTTACCAAAATTTGGCCACTTAGTAATTATCAAAAATGTGTATCATATCATACACACTCGTGCAAAGTTGATTTTTATTTTGCATAACCCGGCGACTCTTTTTTTTTATTTTTTTTTTATTTTTTTTATTCGCTATTTTATCCAGTGTTGCCTGATGGAGACCTTAATCTCCTGGAATTACCGACGGGCCGATTTTTTATTTTGCATAACCTGACAACTTTTTTATTTGCTATTTTATTCAGTATTGCCTAAGGGCGCCTACTTTTATCACCTGATTTCAGTTTATTAGTAGCCCTTACCCCCCCCCCTAGATATGAAAATTATCATGTGTTATATATAATTTTCAAAATTTTTGACCCCCCCTAGAAAATCAGGTAATAAAAGTAGGCTCCCTAATGGAGACCTTAATCCCCTGGAATTACCGATGGGCCAATTTTTCATTTTGCATAACCTGGAAACTCTTTTTTTTTATTTGCTATTTTATCCAGTATTGCCTGATAGAGACCTTAATCTCCTGGACCTGGAATTACCGATGGGCCGATTTTCATTTTGCATAACCCGGCAACTCTTTTTTTTTTATTATTCGCTATTTTATCCAGTATTGCCTGATGGAGACCTTAATCTGCTAGAATTACTGATGGGCTGATAAAAATAACAAATTAAATTTTACGCAGCCTTAGATGTGAACATAGGTCTATTATTTTTACAGTAAATTAATAAAAAAAAATTCAACCCATCAACCAGAATTTTAAACTCAAGGCTATACAAAACGAAACTTAACTTTGTGTGGCCTTAGAAATAAATAAGTTATGTTTTTTATCATTAATTGAAACTATCTAAATGCCATCTAAATCGAAGGTATTCAGCTTGTAATCCAAAGCAAGTCTTTACCGCAAGTTCATTATAAATTACAATAAATTCTGGGTCAACTGAATAATTTTCTTGTGACCGAATCGATAAGTTATCAAGATGAAATTAATAAGTTACTGATAACAGCTGAAATCAAAAACTTATCAATTCGTTAATTAGCAATTCCAAAGTCTTTGTTCAGTTGATATTTTTAATAAAATAACTTAAAATAGTTTTTGAAAATCACTTAATTAAAATTATAAAACGGATTAATAGAATTAGGGGGTTTCAGAATTAACTTTTTTTAAAAATAAGTAGAATTTAAAAGAATCAAAAAATTAGATCCGTTAAGTGATTATGCACATACTTTAAAATTCTGGAACCCCTCATTATTGAATTTTATACAATTAGACATATCAAATAAGTTTTTTTTTGACGCCACCGGCGCCCTGTCAGCGATCAAGCCGTCGAGTTACAAAAAAAAAAAAATAAGATTTTTAAATTTGCATCACAATTGTAATTTTTATTGATTATTATTATAAAGCAATTACAATTCAATATTATCAGGAATCCTTCGATGCGATTTATATTTTTTTACTGTGAATTCGGCAGCAGAGGGAGTTAATCCTTTTCTATAGGCATCCATATACCTCCACACCTTCCTTGCAAACTTTCTAATTGATAAGATATCCACGAAATCAAGAACCTCGGGTACGGGTTTTCTTAATTCTTTAAAAGTATAGTCGCAGTGGCTTCTTGCATATCTTTTTATTGCTCCCCAATAGTATTCGATATAGTTTAGTTTCGGATGAAACTTAGGATAATAAAAAATTTTGTGCCCCCGACTAAGAATAATCTCTTCAAGAATATTCTTTTGTTCAACAAAATTAGGCTGTCTAGCCAATTTTCTCATATTGCAGCATATTTTTCCTCATCTGTTGAGCATTTAACACACTTTCCCCTTAATTTTTTATCTCATATCCCTCTTTCTGTCAATACTTCTGTGATCTCTTTTGGTTGTCCTCTTTTTTGTTTGTTTTGATAATTTAATGGAAAAACTATCTCTTGGGGTGTGCCATCAGAAAATCGACCGGGCGCATTTTAGGTTGTTTATCTCTGTAGCCAACATTCATTAGGCTTGCTACCAATGCATCTTCAGCGAAGGCTCCGTGGCTGGAACTGTTGTCAAATCCAAAAACAAGCATCGTATCTGGAAGTGCAATTTCTAAAATATCAATTGCCTGTTCAAGCTGCTTAGCTAGCAATTGAACATTCCAATAAACTTCATAATTTGCACCAATTTCCAATAGCTCTATAACGTAACGTTTTGGGATTTCAGGATGGGATGCATGTTGCTCTTCAGTTAAATAAACTCGACCCAGTGGCTCACACAAAAATTCGCTAACATGGATGCACTGACCCTTTCCTTTTGGACGTATTTTGTGTTCGCCTAGTAATAATTAAAAGTAAAAAATTTAGCTTTGATAAAAATATATCATAATTTTATCAAATAAAGACAAATAATGCTCAAAATTTATACAACATAAACAACCTTTAGGCCCCCATCCTGTTTTTTCATCATCATTTGCGGCTAACGTAGTCTCGTCATGTGTTATTACACAATGCTACTTTTTTTTTGAAGGAATATTTTTCTCTACTAGTTTAGTGAGATCTTCGTTATCATATTCGATAAGAACAGGCTCCAATTCCTTCATCATTGGCAAAAAAATGGTTTGTCTATATTGTACTACATCCTCTCGCTCATGTCCATCTACATATATATCTTTTCTCCACTCTTTACACTCCCATCCTAATTTTTTAAGCCATTCCCATGCTGTTTTCTCACATATTGTTGTTTTATTTTCGATGCCTAAAGACAGGAATACCTTTTCCTCTACATATTTTTTTAGAACTTTAGGATTCATGCTAAACTTATGACTTCTTAGATACGACATTATCTGTTCAAAATATGATTTTGTGAGTTGCAAAGAATTAAAGCATTATGTACAAAAATTGTTATGATATAAAAAAAATGCATACCTTCATAGAAATTCTCTTATCATCAATAAGGCTTGATACCTTTGTAAATTTACCACGATTATCTTTCGGAAGTTTTCGCCATTTTATCCAATTTTGTGCCCACGCACCAATACATCGCGCTTTATAATCACCCTACCCTAATGAGCTAGCAATTGTCATGTGTGCATTTATTCTATTTTGACTGTGGTAGTATCTTAATCGTAAATATTGCAATGATGCTTGCAAACGAACCCCATATGGGCTGATTTATGGAATTGCCAATAACTTTTGATATACTAATCTATTTTTGAATAATTTTATTACCAAATTGTTGGTCTCGGTGAGACGGTTCTAATGAATCCAAAATCATCAAAATCCAATCACAGGATCCCAAGATAATTAAAATTTTGTATAATTTTATATTAACTTTTACTATGTAGACAATCAACGTATGGATTGGTTTTCATATATGAAAACCAATCAATACATTGATTGTCTACATAGTAAAACCAATCCATACGTTGATTTGTCTACATAGTAAAAACTAATAGTAAAATTATACAAAGCTTAATTATCTTGGGATCCTGTGATTGGATTTTGGTGATTTTGGATTCATTAGAACCGTCTCATTGAGACAAACATTTTGGTAATAAAATTATTCAAAAATTGATTAGTATATCAAAAGTTATTGCCAATTCCATAAATCAGCCCATATGCTTACACCTTTATCCATTTGATTGTTATCCTTTTTTAACATCCCATCTAATTCCTCGATTGCTAACCTCATTTTTGCTTTCTCATCAATTTCTGATGATTCCACCTCTGTTAATCCCAATTCTGCTGATTTTCCACCTCTGTTAATCCCAATTCTGCTGATTCCATATCCATTAATTTCACATCCATCAGTTCCGCTTCTATCAGTTTTGTTTTCATCAGTTTTGCTTCGATCGGTTCCGCTTTCATTGGTTCCACTTCCATTGGTTCCATTTCTATTGATGCAAATAATTCCGTTGATAATTCGCAAGTGGATGTTGAAGCTGAGGCAACATTAGAATACATCAAGATAGGGGCAAAATAGGCAGTGATAGATTGAGTATTTTGTGTGGCCTTCTTTAACTCTGCCTTTTTTTGTCTTAAAGTTCTTTTAGAACCTCCAGCATAAGTTAAAGGTCTACCCAAACGTTCTCAGGCATCTTTATTTTTACTAGCTATTAATAACACAGCAAAGTAATCGGAAGCCCTCTCATTAATGTCCTTATCTGACCAAATATATTCATCCAGATTTTCATAATCTGGCTCCTTGTGATATATGCACACTTCTTGGCTCTAGCAGCTGCTTTCTTTTGCTTGGACGGGTAATAGTGGCGGTAATAAAACAATTAAATTGAGTAAAAATTTAATTGTCCCAATCAAGATTTTATAACCGGGTTTGAGGTATGGATTGTTTAATTATTTAATTATTATCACTTTTTTTATTTTTTTTTAATTATAGATTTAGAAGGCTAAAGAGCAGAATTCAATCTGTCTAGCCAATGATATATTTAAAGGTATTTAAAGGAACGTAAAGCTTTATTGGTAAATTAATTTCTTCATCCACTCCTCCACTCTTCAACTTCATTTACAACACGATTTCGTCAATTGTCAATCTCGTTAATAATCTCGTTAATCTCTTGAAATTGAATCAAAATTTTTGAGATTTGGAAATTATGGCGTCAGTCTTTGCTCATATCGCATTGTGTATGAAAATTTTTCCATTGAAGTTAATTTTTAATTACTGTAAGTATCATTTCATTTATTTCATTGCATTACGTACATACCATAAACACAATTACAACAATCGATCATACAAATTTATACAGATTTTCTAATTAAAGAATTCAAGTTTAAGTTTTAAAGTTTAATTGTGCGCCTAATTTAGTTTAATTGTGATGCGCCTTTTCCGAGTTCAGAAATCGGAAATTTAAATTTTCCTAGTTCAAAATTTTAGGGAAAGGCATGCTCATCTTCGGAAATAATCGGGTAAACATGCTTGTCTTTTGTGTTCAACGATTTTTTGCTCAGAAATATTCGGGAGCCTATTAATACCATAAATTGGCCACTTAAGTCACGTGATGCCGGTTATAGGCTATATGCACCATATAATTCCTATTTTTACTTATATAGGATGATTGCATACTTTTTTTGGTTTTTACTTTGTACATGGACTAGCTTTTTTAAAATAATATTTGATATATTTTCATGCTTTTTGTTTAAAACTTTATCAACAATGTTGTGAACAATACCAGTTAATGGTTCTGATACTTGTTCATCTTCTGCTTCAAATTTTAGCTTTAAACAGTTATGAAGACTTTCAACTAACTCCTTTTGTATTCGGATTGTCTAAAGTAATAATGCTTATTTAATAATAAATATAATTTATTGAATTGTAAATTAACTAAAAATAAATACTTTTCGAGCCTTTTGAACAATTTCAGTTAGAAGTTCTCTAGAGGCATGTGTTGTTTTAACAGATTGAATACTATTTTTATATCGGTTTTCAATTTGATACAATGTGTTATGCAATGTTTTACAATTGGCACATATTCTGCCATTTAAAACAAGAAGAGTGCAGTCAATTCTGTAATAAATTTTATTATCAAGTCCTTTATTTTCTAAATTCGCAATTATTTCACAATTATTTTCTGGGCCTATAAAATTTGAATACAGGTAGTCACCTCGTAAGTAAGTAGCTTGTTCAAATCCTAAATATATTGTAAAAATAATCTTAGTGAAAGAATTTATATATATATTAACTCACTAACATACTTTCTTTTAGTATATTGTCCTATGCAAATATGTGATGTTTTAAAATATCACACAATCAAATGAATTTCATTAATTGTTGAGATTTTATGTCTAATACCATTTTTTTCAAAAAATTGTCTCTTACTTCTAAACCATTAACAAAAATAGCACATTTAATAGGTTCCTGACATTTATGAATTGTTTTTTTTATATAAAGTTCTTTTTTCGGATTTGTTTCAAAAAAAGTGAGACACAAAAATCCTTTTCCCTCTGTTAAATTTATATCTATCAACTCTACATCATCATATATCATCGTTGTTAAAGTATCTTTAATAGAAAGTAATATAACAATTTGAATATTTTTAAAATAAGATGAATAATTTTTGCCTTTTATTATTTGCCCAATATTCATTTCATTGCAATTGGATTTCAAAAATATAATAGCTAATACTGATTTTTTGCCTTTAAAAAAACATTGATCACTAAGTACCTTTATCTATACTGAAAACGAATAAAATTTTTTTGGGTAATTGTATCATATACATATGCATGCTTTTCTGTTTTTTCGTATAGAATATAACTCTCTGCAGACTTTTTAAGTATAGGAAAAGACTATACACTTTGGCCATTAAAATCAGGATAGAGCTGATAAAGTTGTTGCAATGCTTCATTTTTAGAATCTTCATTTGAATGTTTTGATATTGGTTCATTTGTTACCTTTTCAGATAAAATTCTATTTCTCTAAAATGACAATATAAATGGTTTAATATATTTTGCAATATTCGTATATAATGATGTGCTATTTTAAGATGCTTATAGGCTTCAAGTCTTGTATATGATTTCTTATCTTTATTTCTTTTATCTTACAATAATTGAGCATAAATATATAATTCAGTCTTTTTAACAATAAAAGAACAGCTATAAAATTTCTTTATAATTAATTACTTACCTTTGTCTATTTTGAGTTTCAAATAAAAAAAGATATCTTAGTAGATGTGTTATTTTTAAAAAATTAATAATCAAGACTTTGACTAGTCAACACGATACATATAAATTTATATGAATTTTATATAAAATAACGATTTTTGTATTACAATTAAACTTGTATAACATTTGAGTTGGCCCCTCCATAATTTTACTAACTCCTAGATAGTAGTAGTTTCAAAGAAATTTTCAAGGTCTACTTCTAGCTGATGGGGTGTTAGTTAAAGTTGTAGAACTTGCAGGTAGGCTAGTATATTGAAGCTAAAAAGTATGAAAACTAGTAGCACTATTGTCTTTACTAAAGAGAAAAGGCTAAAGCCAAAATGATTAGATGAGTGTTCTTTAGAAAGAGTAAGAAGAGATACAGTATTAAAATTATAACTAGCTTCTTTAATAATAGAATATTCTAAATCTGGATAATGTTTTAAATTTAATATTAAAATATTGGTCAAATGTAATATAATCTTCAAAATAAAGAAAAAATAAAATAGTTTGATGAGTATAATGCTAGAGAATAGCAAGAGCAATTTTTCTTAAGGGTAGAGTATATGTCGATCATTTTTATTAATAAACTATTAACCAAATTTATAAATTTAGTAATTAGTACATAGATAAACAAAATTTTTTTATATCGATTTAAGATTTAGCGCAGTAAAAACATAGTGCATATTAGTAGTAATCATATGACAAATTTTGAACCAATTTGAATTTGTCATTAAAAAGTTAGATGAGGGCAAGATCTACAAGAGCCTGTACAAATCTGCGAGAGCCTATTATGGCATATTACAGGTTCTCGTGGATCTTGCCCTTATCTAACATTTTGATAACAAATTCAAATTGGTTCAAAATTTATCATATTATTACTGCTAATATGCACTATGTTTTTACTGCGCTGAATCTTAAATCGATATAAAAAAATTTTTTTAGCTCCATAATGCCAGCTAAATTTTGCAAATAGTTTATTAGTAAAAATGATCGACATATACTCTACCCTTAAATTTACAAGTTCTATTTGATATTGGCAACTAAAAATAATATCTCAAATACAAGTATAGATAGTAGCAGGATCTTGAGTAGCAGTCAGATGAGCAAAGTTGCTAGTAGTTTGCGAGCTATAAGTGTCAACATGGTATTATAGGTACCAGAATACCAATGCCAAAATCTTCCAAAAGGTGTTTAAGCAAAAATTCAATTACTGGTTTAAAAAGAAGGGTAGGTAGCACTCTTGACAAGAAAGATCAGAAGCATGGAGCTGAAAAGAATGATATAGAAAGCAAAGTTTTAATAATGTTCTAATAAGTGGTTTTTAATATATCAATTATATATTTTGTCAATATCAGCAATCACATGCCTTATAACTCCTGGGCTAAATCTCAAGATAATTAATTGTTAACAATATCTTTTAGTAAGTACAGTTGCTAAGAATTAATATAGCAATTAAAAATAAATTCTAAATAAAAAGGAAAATAAATGAATTTTTCAAATAAACAGCAATAAAATAGATAAAGTCCTTGGGCATAGAAGTCTTTCAGGATGAACAGCAGCAGCAGAGATTATAATTCTCTAGATAAATAAATAGCAGTTAAAATAGGTAGAGTTTTTGGGCATAGAGTCTTCCAGGACAAACAGCAGTAGCAACAAATTATATAGAGTCCTTGGGTATAAAATTATTCCAGGACAAACAGCAGCAATACAAAATATAGGAAAGGGTTTCCAAATATCTTCAATAATATGCAAATGTTTTAAATGTTTCTATTAGAAGGCACCAAATATTATAGTAAAAAGTTAAAGAAGGCCTCCCTACTGTAACAATATTTATAATAATGTGATTATGTGGGGGTAGTTTTATTATGATAGTGATTATAATACAAATGTGCTTACAAATGTGCTTATATAGAGATGAAAATTATAGTAAAAAGGTTAGTAACTTAACAAAAGTGATTATATTGGATTTGAGACTATGGTGAAGTAAGGGTGACTATATAGAGGTTAGTCTATATTACTATTAATGTAGTACTTAATTCTCTAAAATTTAGAAAAATTTATTTCCAAAATTTTTCATGTCCCTGATCCTTGTCATTGACTTTGCCTAGGGTGTTGAGGATTATGCTATTGGCATAATTTAGCATAATTCGAGTTTGCTAGCATTATTATGCTAGCAGAAGAATTCAGCATAATTTACATTTTCTAGTAATAAATTTTAGCATAATTTGGGTATTTTTGATAAAATTTTTAACAAAAATTGCAGTTTTAGCTATTATATATATATACGGTACAGAGAAAAACCAAATAATTTCATACCAGGAACGTAGTTATGCTTACATAATAGAGTGTATAGTTAACTGCCATCTAGGATGATGATGTCTGCTTTTGATTGGGCATGTTGATGGGCTGTGTTAGTGCAACGTACTGCCCGGATTTGATATTCAGGTGAGAATGTTACGCGTTATTTAATTGAAACGTGCTATTTATCAATTTTCACCGATCATAAAATAATGACCCAATGATGCAGGCATGTACATTTTCTACTAGCCTTCTAAAACACACTAATACTTGTTTATTATAATTTTTTTTAAAACTAACCCTAACCCTAATCCCCTAACCCTAAAAAATGCACCCCCAAAAAATTTAGTTTTCAAGATTTTATACTATAATTTCATATTTTTCATTATATATTATTAATAACAGATAATAACAAATGATGATAATTATAATAATTATTAATAATCACATTGATATTTGCATCAAAAAATTCAAATAAATATAATTCGTAAATAGTTATTTTAAAAATTTTACATTATAAAAACTATAAAATTTATTAATTTAAACCAATTTTTTTTTAAAAAAATCAATAGCATTAAAAGCATAATTTTATATCATTAGCAAGCATAATTTACTATCATTAGCAGCAGAATTCTGGGCACCCTAACCTTGCCATTATACAACTGATCAAAACAATGACAAACCGATCGTTCACTACCCGAAAATATCCGAACGTTTCAAAAAGTGATAGTGCTTTCTTTTACGGTTTAAAGTAGCTGTTTTTTATTACTTATCTCACATAGAGGCTAAAAAAAAAAAATTTTTTTTTACTATGTTTCGTTTGTTATTCTCACGTCATTTAATGGCAAAAGATCGTGTAACCGTTTATCGAAAAAAGACCCCTAAAAATCAAATCAGTGGATATGCCCTGGTCACTATATCAAGATCGCAGGGTTATACCTAGAGAGTGTGACACGGTGGTCATGGGCATTGCCACCATGACATGCTTTAAAAGAAAATAGATGCCACTATCTATTGTCAGGAAATTTGGAATGGTAGACAGTCAACGAACATAAAATATGAGCAAGGTGGGGTTTTGGATGAGTTTATATGATAGTGTACCATTGGCATGCCAGCAATCCCTAGTTATACCCCTGGTCACTATATCAAGATCGCAGGGTATAAATCAGTCATACCCTTGGGCACTACCGTAGAGACGCGTAATAACATTTCGCATGGTATGCAAAAAAACATGCAATTAATTCTGGCCAGCATTAAGAAATTAAAACATAATTTTGGCCAAAACATGCATGTATGCATGCAAAAAATGCATGCGCATGTGCATTCTAAAATGAAAATTTTGCATTTTTACCTAGGGTATAATTACTATATATATAAGAAGAAACTATTTGTGAATTATTAAATATAACTATAATAATTTGAGATTTGGACGGTAAATATATTTCTAATATGAGAAGTAATATATAATAGTTAGAATCATAAAAGAGATTCATACGATAAATTTATACTGATCGAAATTTTATTTTTTATTTTTGAATAAGATTCAATTTAATAACCGACAATCAATAATGTTAAAAATTCGAATAAATTTTTAATCGAAAATCGGAAACTGCTTCATAATCGATTCTTTTAATGAATAGGGATGTTAAAATGGTTTGATTCGATTTGAAAAAAAAAACAATATTAAATTATCAGAGTTGGTTCAACATATATAGTAAATTTTTAAAAAGGTTTTAACATCTTTAATTTGATTATGAGAGATTCTCAAAGAATAAAAATATATTCATTGAATTTGTAATAAAACAATCAATAATTCACAGTTAATGACAAAATCATTAGATAAAAATAAAGTAAAAACTTATATACAGAAAGAAATTAGGAGTAAATAATCTTATTTTTTTGATAAGTTTTGATCCGAATAATCATTAGATGATCTTTGATGTGTTGAGGGATGACGATAATATGGAGGTAAAGAAAGAGGAGTTATCGACGAATTCGGTATTTCAACATTTGATGATGTTGATTCCATTGAAGAAATGTTTGTATTTGAAGTAGTTGCAGAAAAGCTACTCGGAGGTGTTTGTGGCGTTTCAGAACGAGAATGTTGAGAAGTTGGACTATATGGTTGATAATTGTAACTTGACGTATCCGATAAAGGTTGCACGTAACCATCAAATATACGATCTATACGATCGTTAAAATCAAAAGGTGCGATTCGTTTATGATCAAACGATATATTAAACGGATCTCTATAATTATCATCAAGCGGTATAAATTGCGGTAATTCTGGAAGACTACGTGGTTGACGAAGTTGATTCATCATTTGTAAGTTATTAGATTGATAAGCGAAAGAACCAGGATTTCTATCTAGAGATTCACGCGACTGAGAGTAATCATCTGGAATACCATCAGCAATAGTAGGACTTGGCATACCAGTCAAAGGAGAATAAGGACGTTTAGGTGTAGTATTCTTTTCTACTATATTAGAAACTTTAACTTGTTCTTCAATGAGAAAGCCTCTTGCAAAACCATAAAGATTAACATTTATAGATAACTTATAAGTTATAAGAATGAACCTTCCTTGATAAGTTGGTTGAGTAGAAGGAGGAATAAAAAGATTAATAGTATGAGTGCATTCACCATAATTATAATTAGGCATTGAAGATTGCATATAACGAAGTTCCGAACGTGAAATGACCAATCCAGCAATTTGTTGATCTAAATGTCGTTTTTCATTGTGATCAGAACATTGAAAGTCCATAGAGGCCTTTAAAGAAACCTCAATTCTTTCTATACCGACATCAGGTCGTAAAAATCTTAATAACATTGGAATTGAAACAAAACTACCAATGTTCAATTGTTTACCCGGAGGTAACATGAAAGTATATTCAACACCACTTTGAGATTCACCACAAACTTTGTAAGGAGATGATGAGGTGTGATCTAAAGTAAGAATGCGTTTTAAAGGACAAAGTAATTTTGCAACATGGGTACTATTTTTACCCAATAATCCTTTGACAGTAACAACAGCACGAAGGATGTGATGAACAGAACCTATATCAGTAGTTATAGATTCTGGTAAATTATAAGGTAATTGAATCTTGAAAGGAATATCAATAGTTTTAATTTCTGAATATTCATCAAAAGCTTCCCATATTTTATTTGATTGATTGACAAAAGTATGTTCACCATTATAAACAGCTTTTGTCCTAGCCTGAGCTTTAAACCAAGAAGTTTTCTCTGTTCCTTTAAATTCTAGAAAAACATTTTTTACGAAACAACCTTTTGGATAATTTAAATGAAGATTTCCAATTAAAAAGGTGTCATAATCCCCAAGTGCACCATGTTGAAAAGTGGTTGAATTTTCAGGAAAAGAAAAAGATATGTTTTTATGAGCTTTGATATAAGAATTTTGTGGTAGATGATTTTTAGAAGTCTCAATAGGGGAAGCTGTGCTGTGAATACTACCATCGCTGGGTGATGACGAACGTTGCATAATTTTATTTATTAAAAAAATAAAAATCCTTTTTTTTTTAAAAGAGGTTATTTACGAAGAATCAATTCAATAATTTAAAGAAAAAAATTACAAAGAATACTAATTAACTAAAGCAAACCAATTAATTTTTTAGAAATCATGCTCTCAGAAAAAAAACAAATTTGAATTTTTGATTCTACAATAGCGATAGGGGAAAAGGAAAGGGGAGGGATTTGATATAAATATATACCCATGACTTTGACAAATTTGTACAAATTGATAACGATATACAAATTCTTTACCATTTATAGTCATCCGCAAGCATATCATCTTTGACAATGTACAAAACGAAGAAAAAAAGATAACATATATTTTTGAGTGACAAATAAAAATGTGATCTAACTATAACTTAATTATCCGGAATTTAACATTGAAATACCAATAATATCTTAGCAGTTTGAATTCCGGACGTCGCTCTAATCAATGAAATGATAACAAAGAACTTTGAATCAAATTGTTAATATCCGAAGTTCTTTACGTAATAATTACAATAATTACAATAATTACAAGTCAATACATTCACAAGTGCCAAGTTATTAATTCTTGATATTAAGCGTAAGTAAGTACGTACGTACAGTACGTACAGTACAACTCGTATAACACAACCTTTCGCATCCTTCTCATACAGTATTAACACATTATATACATTATAGGCAATATTAACCGGTAGAGCAACAAAGGTTTAAAATAAAAAATAATGACAATTTTATAATAAGAAGCAATAAAATAGGATTGCTAGTCGCTCCAAGGAAAAGCGCATGATACCATGTGAATATAGTGAAGTGAACATTGGATGATGACATAATACAAACAAACAATTTGTATATTCTCGGATTGTCATTGGATAGTTGGTGTGCTATACAACTTCTATAAATATACACTTTAAATGAATGTTCAAATGAGTGTTAGATGTTAGGTAGTAACGTATTGAAATAATTGGTAAAATTTTAAATTCTTTTATTTTTGATACCGATATGTATAAACAAAGTTGTGTTATATTATATCATTATACGAAAACAATAATCTAGATTATTACCTATCTAACAAGTACAAATTATTTAAATATATATATATATCTATTCTTTTTTTTATTCAATTAAAAATCTCGAAACAATAAATTAGTAAATAGGAATTATCTAAAATTAACTGTAGTACAAAGTTTTGATTTTTATAAAAAAAATTTTTTTTTTGGAATTTCTAAAACGAAGGATTTATAAGCATGTCTCGGTTTTAAGATTATTTAATTGGTTCTTTTGGTTAATAAAAGCTCCAAAGCTTTGAATTTAGTCTAAATCAAGTTTCAATTTTAGATACTGTATATAGTTAAAGTTTAGATGTAAATTTTTAGTATTAACCTTATTTGAATTAACTTCCTTCTATCGTAGATTGTATAAATTTTATTTACGTATAAATAGTTAATCAAATTGTAAACTAACATGCAATATATATATTAAATAAAATATTAAATGCTTTAGAATTTTAAAAAATTTTCTAAATAAAAAGTTTAAATTTTTTAGTCGAAAAACTAAATATAAAATATAGAGTAAGTTAATGAATTTTTTTGAATAAAATTTTTTTAAACAAATACAGTCAAACCTCGATATAATCACCAACTCGGGAAACGAGAATTCGATGATTATAAAAAGTTGTGACTATATAAAGGTCAACTTTTATATAGTTTATAATAGTTAAAGCTTAAAAATAGCGTGACTATATCAAGGCGCTGATTATATCAAGAGTGACTATAACGAGATTTGACTATACAGCAATTTATCAAATTTATTAAATAAATTCTATAAACTTTTAGAATTGATTTAATAAATTTGATTCGAGTTATTTTACTAGTTTTTTTAAAGATTTATAATATTTTAATAAATTTATTTTTTTTAAATTAGATTCTTTAATTTTTTTAATCTAATGCTTATTTATGTTAAAATCGGTATTATTTGCCTTATATAGAAATAGAATGCCGATTCCTTCCGCCCATGAAAATCTCTATAGTAAAAAATCGGTATTATTTGCCTTATATAGAAAGAAATGTCTAGTAAACAATCAAGATACTCTTACCTCGTAATCTACTAATCCGATTTTAATTATTTAACTATTATTAGAATCGCTTTACAAAGTTAATTAGGTTATAAAAGGCTTACTTAAAATAATAGTTTACTAAAATAAAGTGATTAAAGTTTAAAGCTAAAAATAAACAAATATATAATATTTGTATATACACAGATCTCTCTAAGTGCATTGTGATAGGACTTTATGTAAAAATTGAATCAAATATGCATTTAGAAAGATATTTATAAATATGATATTTGTTGGGCCCAAAAAACAAAGTGCATTTAGAGAGGCTTTTTAATAGGGCATGTATTTAAAAAGGTTGCATTTTGAGAGGTCTGACTGTTATACTGTAGATAATAATAATAATAATATATAATAATAGTTTAGATTATTTGTTATTTATATAAAGACAAAAAAAAAACAAATTTATTAAAAATATTGTTTTTAAATAAAATAATATACAATTTAACTAAATAATATATTAATAAAAAAGACTAAAAAATATTTTTTTTAATATAGACTTTATATATATATATATATATAAACTTTATAAACTACAATAATTTTAAAACATTATATATTGTTATTTCTTAACTATTTTATTATAACTTTTATTAAAATGTACATAGTATTTTATTATCTATATTATATTATTTTAGTATATGTAGTGTTCCGACCAGGGTAGGTATCACCGGGTCACCCGCGGGTGAGCGGATGACCCGGGTTGAATTATGTTTTCCCGATGGTCAACCCGCGGGTAACCCGTGGGTTAACTCACGGTTCAGACAAATTAGGACAATTAGTTATTACTAGTTTTTATTTTAAATTTAGTAAGCCAGTAAAAGAATTTATTGATGTTTATACTTGTATTGGTTGTGGAGCTCATTAAGTAGGGCAAAGATAAAAAGACTATTGCTAAAAGAGGGAAAATAAAAGGGGAGGGTCACCCGCTGGGAAAATTGCCAAATTGACCTGATTGTGACCTAAGCGTGTTCCAGTCATGACTTTTGAATCCACATCTACATCACAAACAGCCTGAGTCGGGATATTCGGTAGATAATAGCTCCAATTAAGCTGCCCGAGTTCATGAAGATTTACTACGTGTTTATATTTAGTATGCAAGTATAAAGAATCTATTGTATATTTATATTAATATTAGTATTTAATCAAGATATCACGCTCATGATATTTACAAATCACTTTGTTCATTTTATTTGCATTGATTTAGTGCATGAGCATAAAGGACATTTATAAATATAAGTCTTCAAAATAAGTTATTCATGCCTATGAATATCTACTATTAGTTAATTTTAATTTAGTGCATGAGTATAAAGAACGTTTATTAATATAAATATTCAAAGTAAGTTATCAGTTTTATTTACTATTCATAATTTGCTTTAGATCGTGAATAATGAGCATTAATCTATCCAAATTACCATTTATATGCATGAATTTAGTGCATAAGTACAATAATATATATATGCATTAAACTAAGATATCAAAGTTCATGAACATTTACTACTTAATTTCATTTTATTTAGTGAATAGCATTAAGAAAATTCATTAGTCTAGGCTTCGTATTCATGAATATTATATAAGTTACTCAACCTCATAAATCCGTTGCAGACTTTCTTTACCACCCGGATGACCCGGATAATCCGGATAATCCACCCGCGAGTGACCCGTTGCGGAATTTCTCTAACCACCCGGGTGACCCGGGTTAGGATTCTTGTGACGGGTCGGAACACTAAGTATATGATGCTTTAAATAAAAAAGTTTATACTTTTTGAAAACTCTTTTTAAACCCTAACTCGAACCCTGAATACTAATCTAATATAAAAAAAATTCAAGTTTTAAAATTTTATATACAAAACTTATAAAAACTAAAAAAAGATATATAAAAACATATAACAGATACATAAAAACTGTAAATGAAATTTATAGTAAATGTTTTTGATTATAGTTTTAATTTAAAACTAGATATTATTAATTATCTTTATTTATACAGCCTACTCCCGCTGTAGACACTCCCGAAATAGTCACAATTTCCTGATGCTATGTACCAATCATTTACAGTTATTATCTGTTATGGATTTAACTCTCTCTATAATCACACTATAAAAGATTTTTGGCTAAAATTATTTATTTTTAAGCTGCATTATTTTTTATATTTTATATATAAAAATCAAATATTTTTCACTATTTAGTACCAATTATTATTATTTACTTTTGTTCTTAAAAATTTATATAAATTTAGTACAGTCATTCTTCTATAAAATCACCCAATTTATCTAACACTCTTTGGTAATTATATAGGGAATTGAAATTATTATATATAATACACAATATAAATTAACTAAAATAACATGATTTAAAAACATAATTAATAACAAATAAGAGAATTTGATATTTTCAACCTTTTTTTGATAATGCCACATCCTCGTTAATATATAACCAACTCTAAACCCTAACCAAAACTTTAAGAATCTAATCTATATTAACATGAGTGCAAAAATGGCGTGGAAATATAATTTCCAAACATAATATATTTTTATTTTATGAGAATTAAAATTTTAAATAGAAGCTTCGCTTCCTTTCTTTTTTTTCATCCTTCGCAAAAATAAGTGCGTTTAATTACACTATATATTTATGTGTAACATAAGATATTGCTACGTATAAGGGATACAAAAAAATTGATAACGATAACATTCGGAAATTTTGATGATCTTCATATGTTACTTTGCTAATTATTAATTATCACCCTACTGTCGCATCCTAAATAGCTAAGTTTTTGATGTAAAAACTGAAACAGTAAGCGAATTACAATGCATGAATGTGCAGTAATGTCCGAAGTATATAATCTGAAATATTTTGATTTACGTCGCACCAATATCGGTACGCAAAATTGTGCAGTGATGTTGTTGTAATATATAATTATCTGCTTTAACGGGCATTACCAAAATTGGCATAATCAATGTTAGAAGTTAAATTCATTAATGTAAGTTACATTCTCGAAAGAAAAATGTATAAATAAATTGGCAAATATGAAGTTCGTGGGGATCCGTATTACATCGCATTTAGCCGACATCACGCCAAGTGACAATTTATTAAAAATATATACCCTATGTGATGCCGGCTAAATGAACTTTCGGTGAAATGACTGTCGGTAAGTGAACGGGACAAATATCACAGTGTAAATATTTTAAACTATATTAAGAGCACAAGATACACCACCGCTTGTAGCAGACATTAAAACTTATGATGACGGAACTATTCTTATTCATATTATACGGAATGATTCAACACAATCAATTTCAGATTATTTAAAAATTCATGGGATGAATTAAGAACAGAAATTACGTGTAAGAGGTATTTCATCCAAATGGGACAGTTAAAGAGATCAATCCCAATTTTAAATTACATTCTATGAATTATTGTTCATTTAATAATACTAAATACAACATTAATAAACGTAACAATATTGATCTATGTTTACAAATACACAAAAGAATCTAATAAATTATGAAAGCAATAAATTCTTATGAACTTATGGGGAGCATTCCTTGACATTTTTTTAGGAATATTCCACGACATTAAATCGATTGACCGATTAGCACCATAGATAAGCAATATTGATAAGCCAAATGGGGATAATTTAACCGCTTTCTTTATCGATAGAAAGATTAATATTATTCTTTTTAATAGATGGTCGTTAGGCGCAACAGATCGTTATCCAAGTGAGTGAATATATCGTTATGAAGTTACTTCATTATCACGAGTAACTACTTTACTTGAGTCAAGGCGCTAGTGACACAATATATAGTATTTAATTCAATTTTATGGCTCAAATAATATCATATTTTTAAATATTATTCGAATAGGTCTTTATTGTAATTACAGTTTCCTTATGCATATAGGACAGTTCCACTCTTTTTGTTTGTCACATCTACGTAGTCTTAAAATTTTCATGATCCTCTTTAATTATATGCACAAAATAATAACTTTTTGATTATTATCCGGTGAGTATGACAATAATTTTTTTTTAATACAGTCAAACCCCCCTGAATGCAACCCTGAATGCAACATCTCTCAAAATGCACGATGGAAGGCTAGCCCTACAATTGGACTTATAAATAAATGCACGTTCTTTATTCTGTAAGTGCACGCTAATTGTTTGGCTCACTTATAAAAACTCCCTCCATAAATGCATCCACGTGACTATTAGCCAATCAAAATTATTATTTCTAGGCTACTAAAGCGTCATATTATGATGTTATTAGTGCTCTCGAATTACATCCCTCCCTAAATGCACATTCGAGAGCAGGTCCCAATGACATGCATTAAAAGAGGCTTGACTGTAATAGAAATGTTATTCTGATCAAATAAATTTCATTAAGAGGTTAGTATAAAATTTATAATAAAATCAGTTATTTATCATCATATATTATTTCCTAATCATATTTATTATCATTCGCAATAAAGGGAGTAAGTATTAAAGTTCATATGAAATAATCATTTAATAAGGAATATAAGGAACCAACTATTAAATATATTTTTCAATCAATTCATGATTATGTATTATAATTTGTGGGTATAAAATTTTCATTTATTGAATAATCACTTTAATAAGCGTTCATAATTTAATATTACATCTTTAATTATGCTAATAATAAGTAAGTAGGGAAGTCCATTGATATTGATTTGTAATTTACGGCATCATTTATTGATCGAATCAAAGATGAACATGCTATTGATATATCTAATCATTTTGTTATAATTTAATCAAAGGAGTTAATGTTAATACATTTCAATCATTTATGTTTTCATATTAAAGGTATAATTTTTATGGATAATGTACAAAATGTAAACGGCTTTATATTTCTCCAGCTTGGTGCCAATTATATAATCCCTTAGAGACAACTATAGGATGGACAAGTGGAAATAAAGAAATTGATTAATGTATCAAAGGATTTCAAAGTTACTGAATATGAAGAGATGATTGAATGGATTCCATTTGATAGACTGATTAATTTACAAAAATTAAAGATGATGACTCAGAAATAACATTTATGGCTACCTGGTTGGATGGTAGAAGAATAATTAAGCGTATACTTCATAATTCCCAAACAAACGATTTTTTTTTATAAAAAAAGTAAGTCAAAGTATTATTCCATTATTTTAACATCTACCATAATATTGTAATTAAGTGATTGCAATGGCAACTATATATGCATATATGAATGCTAAGATCAGGTTATTTACCAATTACCAGATGTTAGACTCATCGTTAAATGACGGGTTAGATTAAACTTTTTTTTTACAGAATACAATCTACTGCAGTGATGGACAATTTGCGGATTTCTCGCGGGAAGAAATATGTCTCCTCAAATTTCCTTTGCATAATACACGAGATGTAGAAAGTAAATCAGTAGCATCGAATGAAGACAACAGTTATGTGAATTCTGGCAAATCATCAAGTTTAGCATGGTGATCGAACAGAGCAAAAAATAATCATTTTAACAGCTCTTTATGGTTAGTGCTAAATAATTATCCTAACGGCACTCCATGATTAGAACAGCTTTTTAGGTTAGTGTTAATATTACTGAAACTTGTATATTTTTTTCAAATAATGGGATTAACTAGTAATTATTACATTATCATAATATGGAAAAAAAAACATTATTATAATATTATGATAATGTAATAATTGCTAGTTTATTTGAAAAAATATTTTAAATAAGTTGTGTTTTAAAAACATTATTTGTTCATTTTAAAATCTATATCATGTATAACAGCTCTTTAGGGTTGTTAGTGTTTGGTTGTATTATTTACTAATAAAAATTCATAATATCAAGTTTTACTAGCAAATTCATTATATCAAAAGAATTTTATATAGACTGACTTTGTGTCTAGCTTTACTAAGAATTCACTATAACGAGAATGACTTGTATTATGCATTTATACAAGTAGTCTATAATCAAGTAATTAGGCAACATTGAAACAAATCTAATAAGAAGTGTGCGCTTTGTCACCCATCACACAGTAGTAGTAGCGATAGATGTAGCATATATAGCATTAAGTAGATCAAGAGATGTCGGAGAAGGTTGATCTATATACAGTATCTATTTGGACTGAAGATCGATTTTGTCACCACTAATTAGAGTGTCCAAGGTTATGATGCGGAGATTGCCAAATTATGCACGCGGAAAATTGTAAAATTATGCACAAATTATTCACTATGCTACTTATGAAATATGTAAAATATGCAAAATAGTTTTCTAATGAAAAGCGATGCGTTGCTTTTAATAATACAGAGTTAAAGTAACGTGCACTTCTTTAATATCTATATTTTTCTTTAAAGCATATAATTTTAAGCTGCGAATATCTTTTTTCACGTTACATCTAAATAAAATAAATATACCTTTAGAATTATTATTATATCGATAAATATGATTAGACTGATCCAATATGTATTCTGAACTTAGATTCGAAGAGGGTAATTATATTATCTCATTATCAAAGAAATTAGTTAACATTGTGATTGGTTATTGGATTTATATTCGATGAAGTTTCGATCCGAATTCATTTTTACCTGTTAAATCCGATTAATTAACGTATCAAAACAAAATCGGTTCCAAACTCTAGATATGATGCAATTTCATTGGCTAAAGAATCCGAATACACATGTATTATCGTTATGCGGACCAAGATGTGAAATGGCAATTTATACGATGCATAATGAGTATGCGGCACAGGCTAAATTATGCGCATATTATAATTCTGGACACTTTACAAATAGTGCGGTTTTAAAACTATGTTGCCATATTTAATATTAATATAAAAACTTTAGTAAGTCCCTATAACCTAATCGTTTAAATAGTACTATTAAAATGTTATAACTCTCTTTCTGATAAGAAAATTCAATTCTGTAACTTGCAAATGATATAAAAATAGCGTGGCTTTAAAACTATGTTGCCATATTTAATATTAATATATAAATTTTAGCAGGTCTCTATTATTTAATAACTAGAATTTATTTAAAATTAACCGGTGGTGAAATTCACCAGCCTAGGAATTTTTAGGGTTTAGGGTGCAGTTTTAGGATAAAGAGGAGTTTTATATAACATAGATATAAGGCCGTTACTTAGTGCGTTTTTTTGAGATATACATAGTACCCGGTGAATTTCGCGTTAAAATTATCCTTAATTTTATATCATATCTTAAAATATGTTTTAAACTTATATACCGATACTTTTAGATTTTAGATTTTTAAATTCATAAATATTTTAAATACAGCATATATATATATATTAAAATAGCTAATATTATTTATATATTTTATTGTTAAATCATTGTTTAAAAATTTTATTTATATATTAAACTTATATACGATATAATAAAAATTTTATTTAAAATAATATAATTATAACAATATATAACAAATTTATCGTCAAAAATTTAAAAATTACATAATCGATCTAACTAATTTTGATAACTAATCTTAACTAACGTTGTCGTTATTTAATTATTATTATTAAATCGATTTCTAAAAAAAAAAAAAAATAGAGCGTGAGTATTTGAAATGACCAGTGCCTTAAAAAGGACCTAAGAGTATGGCATGTCGACTATGGGTAAGTAACGGAAGGGCGTCTTCGACACTCTAAAAGAGTTGCCTCGACCTCTAACTAGAGTATTCCCAGTGGGCAAACATTTATAACGGTGGGTGCCGTGCGTTTCGCCAGACTGGGTTATACTACCGCCATAGTAGCCTAGACCCTAGGAGCGATACCCCGTTATTTTATAAAATAATTGAGATCAAATATTCCTTACTCACCTCAAACTTAAATAGCATCATCAACGTTTATTCGAAAAACATTGAATAAAGAGAATGTAGTGAATAAAACATTGAATAAAGAGAATGTAAAGTGAATGTGAAAAATGGAGTAAAAAACGAAAGTGAAAAGTAAAGGCAAAAATAAAAAGTAAAGTAAAAGCGAAAGTGAAAATAACAATAAATGGTGAAAATTAAAGCGAAATGAAAAATGTAAAGTGGAAATGACAAGTAGAAATAAAAAAAAGGATGCAACCACGTTAAAAATATACACGTTTTGAGATCTGCAACCGCGTTAAAAATATACACGTATCAGGTATTGATAAAATTTTTATCTGTTATCAATACGTGTATATTTTTAACGTGGTTGCAGATCTCAAAATAATAGACTTTTATCAAATACGTGTATATTTTTAACGCGGTTGCAGATCTCAAAACAATAGATTTTTATCAATACGTGTATATTTTTAACGTGGTTGCAGATCTCAAAACAATAGATTTTTAATAAATACATCCTTTTTTTTTTTATTTCTACTTGTCATTTCCACTTTACATTCATTTCGGTTTTTTTATTTACATTTTTCATTTCTCATTTCGCTTTAATTTTCACTATTTATTGTCATTTTCACTTTCGCTTTTACTTTACTTTTTATTTTTGCCTTTACTTTTCACTTTCGTTTTTTACTCCATTTTTCACATTCACTTTACATTCTCTTTATTCAATGTTTTTCGAATAAACGTCGATGATGCTATTTAAGTTTGAGGTGAGTAAGGAGTATTTGATCTCAATTATTTTATAAAATAACGGGGTATCGCTCCTAGGGTCTAGGCTACTATGGCGGTAGTATAACCCAGTCTGGCGAAACGCACGGCACCCACCGTTATAAATGTTTGCCCACTGGGAATACTCTAGTTAGAGGTTGAGGCAACTCTTTTAGAGTGTCGAAGACGCCCTTCCGTTACTTACCCATAGTCGACATGCCATACTCTTAGGTCCTTTATAAGGCACTGGTCACTTCAAATACTCACGCTCTATTTTTTTTTTCTTAGAAATCGATTTAATAATAATAATTAAATAACGACAACGTTAGTTAATCAAAATTAGTTAGATCGATTATGTAATTTTTAAATTTTTGACGATAAATTTGTTATATATTGTTATATTGTAATTATATTATTTTAAATAAAATTTTTATTATCGTATATAAGTTTAATATATAAATAAAATTTTTAAACAATGATTTAACAATAAAATATATAAATAATATTAGTTATTTTAATATATATATATATATGCTGTATTTAAAATATTTATGAATTTAAAAAATCTAAAATCTAAAAGTATCGGTATATAAGTTTAAAATATATTTTAAGATATGATATAAAATTAAGGATAATTTTAACGCGAAATTCACCGGGTGCTATGTATATCTCAAAAAAGTAACGGGATCGGGTATTCTAAGTAAAAATGTTCAGGCCCCTGAAAACCTCACGAGAACTAAAAATCGGGACCTTATATCTATGTTATATTAAACTCCTCTTTATCCTAAAACTGCACCCTAAACCCTAAAAATTCCTAGGCTGGTGAATTTCACCACCGGTTAATTTTAAATAAATTCTAATAACTATTAAAATTTATTAAATTTATAAGTTTAGCCAAATTAATAAAATGGACTGAAAAATATCTCAACAGTTTTAAAACCACACTATTTTTATATCGTTTGCAAGTTACCGAATTGAATTTGCTTTACTAGAAAGAGAGTTATATCATTTTAAAAATATATATCATAGCTTTTATTATAAAACTATATACTGGAGGTCGTTCAGATACAGGAATTTTAGAAGGAGTTTTTCTTACTATCATGGTAATAAATTGATCGACAAAATTTAAAAATCTTACATAGTAGGCCAATCATAGCGTGGAACATGATCGTAATAGTGCACAACTACTGTACAATTTTATTCAAGTAATTATAGTACTTCCGGGTTTTCGGTTAATAATAATAAAATCAATAATATGATGGATCTTGTATACACTTTCTAGATAGTTTTTGATCGATTTACCGTTACTGAGCTGCACATTATTAAGTAGTTTTTAGTTAATAACTATTAATGATAATTATTAATCATTAACAATTCAAAGGTTCCAAGTGAAACCAGCGATTTTTTTTTTTTTTAAAAAAAAAAAATAGATCATTTTGGATTTTATAATAATCTATTTTTAGAATTGTTGGTTTTTACTCATTTGTGTAAAATATTTGCTGACAAATTAGAATATGCAAATTATGATGTGATCGATGCGATGATGTAATCGATCAAAATAAAAAATTACAATTGATAATTGAACGATTTATTCTTCTTTTATTAATCTTATTAATCTATTACTAGATTCGCGCGTTATTTATTACAAAATATAGTTATACTAATATAAAATGGTTGCAGTATATTAAGTATATAAAATTTTAGCTAGGGAGCGGAATGGGCCGGGCCGGGCCGGGCTTACATGGGCCCGAACCCAACCCCAAAAAATATTCACAAGCCAAGCCTGGTGTTACGATTGGGGGAAAGCTTGATAGGGTCTTGAACCAATTTAGCTTCGATCGTGAACAAGCAGTGATTAAGGTTAAATGTTTTAAATCGAATGACTAACACACATAATTACGGTTCTCTTTATTAATATAAATCAATACATCGGATTATCACAATAATATTAAATACTATCAACAACCATTACCATCATAAGCTGAAACTAAACCCTTATATATTTTTAATTCGTATGGGGGTTTTAATCCCTCGTTTGGGGTTTCAATCCCTCGCTGAGGGCTATTCAAAATATATTCCTTATCTCTATTTAATATTATTTCTGCTTCTGAGCATGACAATTGCATTTTATTCTTATATATATATGAGTAAGCAATGATATTTTATATCGAGGATCCATCATCACAATGTGTATCTTCCATTCAGGCCAGTATTTATCAAATTTAGATTGCATTGGTACTAAAGATGGGTCCCGAAACCCAGACCTTCCTAAACTCTTTAGGTTTAGGCTATAGTATTAGCTACTGTAGTTTTGAATTTGGTTTTTTTTTTCTTAAATCACAAACTCTAAATCCTAAACTAAAACTCAAACCCAAACTAATTCCTAAATTCCAAACTAATACCAAAATCCCAAACTAATATCAAACCCTAAACTTGGTTTAGGATTTTGATATTAGTTTGGAATTTAGGAATTAGTTTGGGTTTTGAGTTTTAGTTTAGAATTTTGATCTGATTTGGGATATTATTATTAGTTTTGGTAAGTTGGTGGGTTCTACTAGGCCATTTAGTTCGTAGGTTTGGAGGTCGGCCACCAGGAATTTATCTTTGGATTTCAGATTTAGTTTTGGATTTTATTATCAGTATGGGATTATAAAATTAATTTGGAACTTCAAAACTTGTTTAGAATTTGCAACTTATAGCAGAAACCTGAAATTTTTTGGCCTAAGAAAATAATTTATAGTAATTATACATGTTTTTCAAGAATTAAACCTGGTATTTAAAGACCTCAGTTTGTTATTAAAAAAAACTTCAATATTTTTTTAATATATACACTATTTTAATTTTGCTCAATTTTTATTATTGCATTATACTATTGAATATTATAATTTAGTATGAGCATTATTTTAAAAATTTATTTTATCTCTCATATATATATACTTAAAAAAGTATATTATTTGTAAAAATATAATTTTTGATCAAAAGTAAGTTTAACCTAACATATTTAAACAAGTAATTAATACATGTATTTATAAATACATATTAAAGTAGTATATGCTTCAAACTAATATTTAAGTTTTAAATATAAACTTACAGGTTAAACAACTTATAAGGGCATCTATAAATAATGTTATACAAGAGGGGCCAAATGAAATATAACGTTTTTCCCAATAAGTAGAGGGAGAGACAAAAAAATATAACATAACTTTTTTAGAAAAAATTGTCTAAAATCTGACCCAGTTGTCCAAATTTAATAATTTTGGTACCATTCGATTTATCTCAATGAGAGGAGTCGAATGGTACCAATTTCATTTCATTTGGATTACTGGATCAGGAGTTATTGACAAAATACTATTGGTTATATTTTTTTTATAAAATTACTATATAACCAATAGTTTTTTGTGAATACTTGCTATACAGTAATTCAAATGACATGATTTTGGTATCATTGGATTCGTCTCACTAAGGCGAATCGAATGGTATCTAAATTATCTAAATCAAATCACTGTGTCACAAGATTTAAGTTTTTGTAAAATTTTATATATAAATATACGGATTTTGAAAATTTTTTTTTATATAGTCTAGGGAGGTCAAGTACTACTATGTGGGGTACATAACATTATTTATGGATGCCCTAATTAGTTATCTAATTTGTATATTTTAATCATATTAAAATTTAAAAAAATATAAAACAGATTCTATTATAATGATAAAAGTAATATAATTACTCTTTAATAAAATTTTTATTATAATTTGTTGAATTTTCAAAATAAAAATTAGTATATCAAGTTAAGATAGTAAACCAGAAGTTTTTAATTATAATAATAATAATTTGGATAAAAAACTATATTATTTAATTTGGAGCTTTTTTAATAAAAAAAAGAGAAATAAATTTAGGCCATTATTTAATTTTTTTTGTAATTATAATGCATTTTGAAAAGAAGAAGATCTTCTACTTTAGATAGCATATTTTAGTTAAATACAAAATAGTTAAATTACATGTTAAAGAAGCTATACAAAGAATAATTGCAACTATAGTTGGCAACTAAACAATTGAAAATATTTTATCAACTTGGAGCACTACTAAACAGATCAGATCTGGGTCCTCAGATCAGATCTGCAGAATACTAGTAAGCTGGTTAGAATTGTTAAACAAATTTAATAAAAAAAGATAATCTACAAGTTGTCAAGAAAGTTTACTACAAACAAAAGCTTAATAAAAAAAACATCAAAATTTACTTTTTGTTTATTATTTAGTACTAAACTTTCAAAATAGTTATTAATATTTTGTTGATCCTTAGCTACTTTCTTTTATGATCATTTTAAGTTAATATCAATTATGAATATTATGTGACTAAATAATCAATTAATTGTTTAGGTGTTTAAATTGTTTAGTTGTAAGTTGTATAGTTAATATTACAAAAAATATTTCATCTTTAAAATTATAGTAATGATAACTTACAGATTTAGTAAAACATTAAAAATTAAACCAAATAATGCATTTTTACAAAAGTATTAAAATTTCATGGTAATCTGTTAAGTACTAGTAGCTGTAGTATCACTTACATATTTAACATATTATTACAAATTGAACCAGACATGGGCAATTAACTAACTAATTATAAACAGATAGCTTGTTATAGAGCTGAAACCTTATGTATTAGGTTTTGAATTTAAATACTATAACTTATATTATTATTAAAATTTGCAGTATAATATAAATAAAAATTTAATCATTAATTTGTTAATTTTAAGTGCACATATGTATACAGATATAAACTTAATTTAATAATCATAAAGTATAAAAATAGCAGGCAATCTTTGCTATTAACTAAATCCTTATTATATACATGTACTTTCAATTTTTATATTATAAATGATAAGATATTATACAGTATATTAGACCTCAATATGAAGAATTTTGAAAAATATATATTTATAGCAATATCTATCAATTAAATATCACCTTTTGTTGATGAAAGTTAATCAAATATCTTACAAATCATGAGCCATATTTCAACCATCCTAATCCAAAAACTAAATACTTATCTGAAAAACTAGTTAAAATGGTTTTATAGTAGGATAATTAGTTAACATAACCATAAAGAGTTTTTAGAATTGTTATTTATTGCTAACTGTAAAGAGCTGTTAGAATAATTATTTTTTAATACTAATCATAAAAAAACTATAAGAATAATTATTTAATACTAATCATCAAAAGTTGTTAAAATAATTATTTAATGCTAACTATAATGAGCTATTGTTTTTTTTAAGAGTATTGTATTTTATTAAGAATGTAATTTCTATTACATAGAAGAAGGTACAACTTGTCATATGTGCACTTTTGGTGTCTAATTTAAGTAGTCTACTCGAGGGTTCTACACTATACATAAGGACGAAAGCATTTCGGGTTCTAAAACCCGAAATTAAAATTTGAGGATGAAATTGTTTTTGACCTATTTTACTTGAAAGACGAAATTATTTGATACTTTTTTTGAATAGACGAAATTATAAGGAACATATCTATATAAATTTTATTTGCTCTTTCTTATAAAAAATTTTAATTTTCTCTAATGAAGACGAAATAGGCCTTTTTCAAAAATCAATTTCNATCTATATAAATTTTATTTGCTCTTTCTTATAAAAAATTTTAATTTTCTCTAATGAAGACGAAATAGGCCTTTTTCAAAAATCAATTTCGGTGGCATCACTATTCTACACTAGCTGCCATACCTGCAACCCAACTATAAAAATTGCCTATTTAAACTTTTGATCTATGTTCTATCTATTACTAAATCTAATCTATATATTAATATAGTTTGGTTCTTCTAATTTTTAGTCAAACTGTGCTCAGACTACTTTACTCCTGCTAAATGTTCTCACCTTATGTATATATATTCCACATATATACAACTAGCTAGTGAATGGTGCCATAAATAGCTAATTATGACAATTATGGCTATGACATATATTTTTACACCGACTTTTTTAAAACCTTAATTGTAGCAATTATTATGACATGTCATAATTATTACGACATATCGTAATAATTTTGATATGTTGTAATAGGAACCACATAAAAATTCTGCAAACACGTAATCTGGAACCAATCATGGCACAGAATCAAATATAACATGAAAATGAAACAAAATAGCTGCTTTTTCAAAAATTGTTTATAATGCAAAATTTGGCTTACCAACCACCTGCGTAGCAAAAAAATTTCTTGCAAAATTTTCTTATATATAAGCTCTTGTTAATATCATCTGAACGCTCACCTTTACCCTAATATCAAAGTTATATCAAAAGTTAACTTTTTAATCGAAAAATGCAATTACGCGTCGCAAGTTTTTTTGGCCAATAAAATTTTAGCAAATATCATCACGTGTCTGCAGAATTTTATGTGGTTCCTATAATAGTGCAGAAGCAACGGACAGTTCTTAAGGATAGTTCAGTGGCCAGAATTAGTATTAGTGTTAGGTTATAGTAGGTGGATTTAGTTAATATTAAAGAACTGTCCTATTAGATGCAATATCACGTGACCTTTGCAAATGGTGATTGGCTAGTTATAGTAATAATTATTACATGTCGTATTATTATGACACGTAGTAATAATTACGACATGTTGTAATTATTACGACATGTAAGAATTATTACTATATGTATAATAATTACGACATGTCGTAATTATTATTACAATTATGACTTTTGTAATAAATAATTATTACATTACGACAAATTGCATTTTGAATTACAGCACCAATCATTACAATTGGCTCTTTAGTAGTACAACTACCTACTTTAGCCCTTAAAAATTCATTCCAATCCCCGATACTCATATTCAACCTTTTCTTTAACCTTTACTGATCTTTTTCAAACTACCAAGCTAGTTAGTCTAAATAGGTTGATTTACTTTGGCTTTAAGTCCCTTTAGATTTTCTTTCTTTGGTTTCTACTTTTATAGCATAGGCCCTTTTTTTTCAGTTTACCTAGTAGCCAGATTGTTGGACCTCTACTTACCTTAGGGTTTTCATTCAGTTTTTCAGTCTTCAGCCCAAGTTCTAATCTTTTGTAGTACTGTCGAAAAATCTTTATTATCTTCTTGCTTAGAACTTGCTAAACAGATTTCATTTACTTTAGTTTCTTAAATTTGTCTGTGTAATATTATACAACTATGCTAAAAAGCTTCCATTCAAGATGGTATTACCAAGATTACAGGTAATATACCAAACTGATCAATAAGCAAATGTTATCATAATACAGGTCTTATTTTTTAAACCATCTTTAGTTGAATTTGAACTTTGAACCTGCCACTTAGTGATATGACAACCAAATAACTTTTTTATATCACTACACTCTACTATAATGAGCTATTAAAATGATTATTTAATACTAATCATAAGAATAGTTGTTTGATTCGACTATTTGGATTTTTATTATACTTATATAACTGTCATCTTCATTTGATACTATTTTATATCTCATTTATTATATAATGGAAATTTAAAAAGATATAGATTAGGGGTGTAGCGACATAGTAGCAACATAGTGTAGTTGGATTGTTGTCACCCCTCAAGTAGTTGTAACAAAAGATACAGAGTTCGAATCCTACTGGAAACGATTTTCGAAAAATTTATCTGTGTTATGGTTAGTGTTCCTCAAATTCAAATCAAATCAAATATTGGATCAATTTGAATTTGATCAAATCAAATTGACCCTGATTTGAATTTGATTTGATTCAAATATTTGAATTTGAATTTGATTTGAATTTGAATTTTTAATAGTAATTTTCAAATCAAATCAAATATTTGTCAAATCAAATCAAATTTGGCCATATTTGAATTTGATCAAATCAAATATAGTCAAATTTGAATTTGAATTTGATCAAATATTTGATTCAAATATTTGAAGATCAAATCAAATTGTGGAACCCTAGTTATGGTAACCTGGACACTGAGCTCGGATTTACAGATCTGTTTTCTGGGTTACACCAACTCGTATTGGGAGCTCTAGAGCTGTGTTATGCACAGAACTGGGCCGCATAAATCCTGGGGAGCGCAGGCGCTGTGTTATGCACAGAACCATAGGACAAAAGGAAACCATACTTGGCAAGACCCGAGCAAAGAGGTAGCCGACTTTTGACAGTACTTAAACAGAAATCGGATGGGGACAGACTGGAAGCGGACTGACCGAGAAGTGGACTAACCGGAAGCAAACTTACGACAAAAGGGCCTATGGCGGGGCTCTACCAATCAGATTGCTGAAGTCACACTGGAGGAAAAGAACATGTATTACGGAAGCATGTACCAAGGAGAGGGAGACCATTGGGTTCGCCAATGGCAGACCACTCCTTTCGGGTCCTCAGATTGGGAGTAGGAATATAACCGGGGGAAAGAAAGCGGGATAGGGGTAAGGAAAGCAACTGAAAAGAAACCAGAAGAGGAACGGGAGAAGTACTGGGTTGGTAAACTTTGTAAGAGCATGTATTGTACTACACATACTAGTAGAAAGGTAGTGGCTTGAGATACGGGCCAAGGTTGCAGCAGCATTCAAAAAATGGCTTGAAATACGAACCGGCGGCGGCAGCACTACATGTACTATTAGTGGACAAGTAAGATGCAAAAACCAGGTTGAGTATATGAGTGGGACATATAGGATGCTTTGGTAGGTTTAGGTCATAAATAAAATAGTCTAAGTTTCAGTACTTGGTAGTTGTAGTAATCTAATGCAATAGTCAAGGATAGGGTTCCAAACCAGTTTGAAGTTTTAGACCCGTGACCTGTCGGGTCAAAACTAACAACCAACCGGGTATGCGAATTAAAATCGGGTGACCCGGCTAAAATCGGGTGACCCGGCTAAATCGGATGACCCAGCTAAAATCGGATGACCGGTTACCTTGAATACCCGAATGTAATTCGGGCGACCTGGTTACCCAATTACCCGAATGTAACTCGGGTGACCCGAAACCTGATTATCTGCAATTCTATCGTCTCTGGAGATTGTAAACTATAACGGTCAATAAAATTTTTTCAATCAATCGAAAATTTTATATAGACAAATTTTATTGATGCGCAATGTATATTAAAAGTTGCCAATTTATAACTTTAATTCTTATTTATTATTATGCATTGATAGTTACTATAAATTGATAGCATCTCTATAAATTTTGTTCTGCAATTCTAATTAAAAAAAATTAAAGCGCAAGACAAAAAGATTATATACTACAATCAATATTATTGTAGAAATAACTTTTTCCCCTACAACGCCATCTTACCTTAATTTCAAATTCATTACTCAATTAAGTATTATTTGGCTGTTGAGATGTATTATAATTCATCCGGTTTAAAAATAGGAAAATGCTGCATATTACGTTTAAGGAACATCATTTGCTCAACCATATCTTGATGAAGCCTGTTACGTAATGCCATAATGTGTAATCCTGCGTCTGAAAATAATTGCTCTGAGGGGACTGATGTTGCTAGCACTAATAAATATTTTCGTGCTAAATTTGATAACAAAGGATATACATTACATTTATCTTTCCACCATGCTAGCAGATTGCAGCCCTTTGTCTCAACAGGTTCACGAAGGTAACAGTCAACTTCAGTTTCATTGTGACTTTCATCAGATTCTTCACTACTATATAAAGCCGCAATCAAGTCATTAGTTGTTGCAGGTTCGAGAGTTGACATAGTAGGTGACTTGTCAAGCTCAACTGAGGGCTGGTAGCATTTTTCCTCATCGCAAAGTGTTTGCGCCCTATTAGTTATAGTTCTTTTCATCAATTCATTACCAAGAAATTTTAAATGTTTAATTTGTGGATCCAAAAAGGACGCTACAAGTCCAATTTCTTCAGGAGTTTCCTAATATTCTTGAAGAGAAAGATAACTTGCAGCTTTAACTAAATCGCATAGGTCATCGGTAGTAACAGGAGGCTCTATTAATTGACGGCCTTTAAATCGTGGGTCATTATTTGGATGTGTATTTTTGTTAATTTTGCTGCGACTTCGTTTTTTCATTCGTCCTTGTGATACTTGTAATGGTTGATGAAGTTGCTCTGCAGTTATTAGTGTATCAAATTCATCTTCTATGTCTAGCTCATCAGGATTTTCATCATTGGTTGGTTGACTTGGGCTAAAAGTAAAAAATAAACCCCGATTTCAGGATTTTAAATTTTCTAATATTTTATAAATTTAAAATCCTGAAGCCCAGTGATACTATTCTAAAAATAAATATTTAGTGCCAAAAAAATTTTTAACATACCTAATAGGTCCAAATAGTAATTCGGGGTAATCATCTTCGGTTTGTTCATAAGAAGGTATGAATTTCCTAATAAGTAATCTCATTGTTGGATAAATGAGGTTAAGAGTAGGATAGCTTGAACCGGAAAATATATTTGTAGCCTCATAAAATGGCTTTAATAATAAGATAAGACCGTCTAACAATTGCCATTCATTTTCAGTTAGATTGATTAATTTCAAATATTCGCTATCAAGTTTGTCACACCGTTCTGATTCTGAAGGCAATATTAAAACAAGATAATCGATTGCCTTTTGTAACTCCCTAAGCCGAACCCAAGCTAAATACGAAGAATTCCACCTTGTTGGTACATCATTAATGGGTTGGTAAATTTTTGGATATCTACATTTTTCTTGTGCATCTTTAAGTCATTCGGATTGTTTAGGACTTTGAGAAAAAAAAAGAATTAAATTCTTCGCTCTTTTAATTAATCGTATTGCAAGTTTAAGACCTTTTAGCACGCTAAGCTGAAGTGTATGAACAGAGCAAGATAATCGAATAATATTGTCCATTAAACCAATCGCTTTTTTAACATTAGCTCTGTTGTCAGTTGTGATGCAAAAAATTCATCCTGTAAGTCCCCAATCTGTAATAACTTGATTAAGAGAGTCTTCAATAGCTTCAGCTGTGTGTAGTGAGGGAAGTAGCCAGATTGTTAATAAAGCCTCTTTTAGTTCAAAGTTTGAATCGATTCATGTTGCCATCACTCCAATGTACCCTTGATTGGTTCTTGAACTCCACATATCTGTTGTCAAATTGACAAATCCACTATCAGCATTTATCATACCAAATAATTGATCACGACTCCAATCATAGGCTTTGTCAATCATTTTTTTTGTATTCTGCTCACAAGGAATATGAAATCCTGCTTCTATGTAATTTAACAGCCAACGAAAAGCTTGACTACATAAAATGTAAAGAGGTTGGCAATCCTCAATAATAAATTTGACCAATAGCTGTGCTATTTTGTCTTGCCTCTGTTTGCTAATAACATGCATAGCTTTGACGATCGAACTATTACTATTTGTTTCTTCAGAGTGGTCTTTATTGATTTGATGCTTAGACTAAAGGTGGCCAAGCATATTTCCCGTTGAAGAGTCATGCGCATATCTAATATCAATATTTTTTTCTTTACAGATTTGACAAACATCAAAAGTTCCTTTTTCTGTTGTCTTAACCTCAAAATAATCCCACGCAATACTACGATTTTCACGTTTTTTTCTTTTTTTTGTTTTATGTGCAGGTAACTCATCAGGTCTGGGCGGTTCCTCGTATATTTCTGAAGAACGTGCATCATTATTGTATATTTCAGAAGAACGTGCATCATTATCATCTATATAATTTGAAGTTGAAACGCTCATCTTAACAGATATGCCTATTAGTCTACAATACTGTATTAATTATTTAGTGCTTAATCTTTTGTACACACCATGATTTTGAAGATTTACCTGTTTTATTGCAGTATGCTTAATATAAGGTAGTTATTTGGTTTAACAAGTTACAGGTAGTTTTTTTTTTTTGTTAAATGTTCTAAACATAGCCCAGTTAAGGCTACAAGCGAAGATGTTTTGTTCGTTCTTAAAAATATAGATATCTAACATGTGTACAGTAAAAGTCGAAACAGTATAGTGTTTTCCAAAAATCAAAAAAAAAAATGCTTCTAAAAAGTAAGAAGTTTTTATACTACGTAGAAAAAAGGCGTCACCAATTTTTTTCCTGTCTTTAAACTGTATAATGCAACTTTATCTTGAACTTTATTTTCAAACCGGTTGGTTACTTTATTATGTAACTTTATCTTAAACAAACTAGTTTGTAAAGTAAATCAGGTTAATCGATTATCTATTTACCAACTGGTCACCTGTTGTAAAATGTTTCACCCACTTATTATCGTATTATCCGTTATAAACGGGTCACCCGTTTATTACTGTGCTACCTGTTGTAAAATGGGTCACCCTGTTTGTTGAAAAAATAATCCGGTTGGTAAATTTTACAGGTCGGGTCATCGGGTACATGGTTACTCAGGTTATAGTTTGGAACCCTAGTCAAGGATGTTGTAATGATCACTATACTTAATAAAAAGACCGAGGCATAACCTCGCCTTGTAACTGAAAAAAAAAAGATATAGATTGTTTATCTATATTTTTAAAATATTATAACTATGATACAATATAGAATTTAGATTTGTATACTAAATTTAATAATAAAATCTGATGAATATCTGTTAAATTTATATGAAAACAAATAATGGATCCAAGCCTTACTATGTACTATAAACTTGATTAAAAATAGTTAAACCTATCATTTAATAATAGATTTAATATAATTTAATATTCAGTATTGATTTAAAAAAAAATTAATTCAAATATTATATAAATGATTCAAGTATAATTAAAAAAAAAAATAAAATGTGATACTAAAAGAACCACTTAAAATTTTTAATATCATTAATAAATATGAACTACATTTACTATTATTTATTATTATTAATTAGTTACCTCAAGAATCATCTAAATAATTTTTCAATCTGTGAAAATTAAAAAATAACAACTGTAAATAAAGTACTAACTCTATAATTGGTACTTGAGCAATTTATATTATATATGAAGAATAGTACCTTTATGCTTTAGAGAATATCTATTTGGTATAAAACATATTGAAATCTGGCAAATTTGAAATAAAAAACTACATACAGTACCAGATATATTTTAATCTAAGAAGCATAATTAGTTATCAATCAATAGTTGTAATTTCTGTTATATCATTACAATTAATCATAATAGTTGTTTAGTAGATTAATATAAATTATAGCAAGGGGCGTGCCATTTATTACATAATATTTTTACTTAGTAGCCACCTCTACCCATGTATGGTGTGATCATTTTATCTAATTCTAATTGATTAATATAATATATAGATATGATCACTACCTCTGACCATGTATCCATGGTAAAAATTACATAATAAATGGCATGCCCCTAAGTTAATAACTAGTTGATAACTATCAATTGAAATTAGTTAATAATAAATTAATAAGTTGTTTAATTTTTTTTTAAATCAATTAGTTAAAAAGTTGCTAACTAGTTGGGTTTTCAATTAATAATTTGGATTACTAGTATTCAAATCAAATTCAGATCTATGATTTATAGGTTTTACAAATCCAAATCCATATTGAAATCTGATCTGATAGATCTGTTGGATCTGTTTAAATAATAAACAATAATTGGCTGAAAATAATTTTTTTATCTCTAAACCATTAAATAAATTTTAAATGCTTTTTTAAGTTTTCTAAATATTCTAAATTTTTTAAGCTTCTAAGCCTTCTAATCTCTAACGTTTATAAAAAAAAGAAATGTTATAATAATAAATTTTATTTTTTAATATAAAGAACTTTGCATTATGTGTTATGATATTGAATAGAACTTTTTTTAAAAGAAACTTTTTTCTGATACCAAAAAACTTTTTGATAATTAAGGTTATGATAGAGAAAACTAAATAAACTATATATATATAACTTAATATTATTTTCAATAGTTCTAAATCATGCAATTTTTTACTAAATCTATATTTAAATCATACTTAAGCAGATATAATGAATCATGCTAATTTAAATAAATCATTAGAGATTGAACCAGATATTATATTTGTATTAAAAAGTTATGAATCTATCTTTTTATAATAAGCAAATATGAAAAATCAAATATTATTGTATAATAGCAGATATAATAAATCATTTGCATTAAAAACTTAGAAATACTTATTATATAACAGGTAAAAATAATCTGTTATTCACAGATTTAAACAAAGTAGCTTGTAATATGCATAAGTATAAAGAAAAATTCTTCGAAATCAGTAAATAAAAATTGGTATATCTAAGAATAATATTAATTTTTCAAGTTTACTAAAATGCACTACTAGTTTTCAACACCAGTATGTAGTATAATAATAAAAAATAAACAAAAATTGAACTTAAAAAATATTAAGTAAGAGTTAATAGTTAAGGATTAGGGTGAGGCATAGTATATAGTAAAATTTCATAAGAAATTTTTTTTTTAAAAAAAAAGGTAGTTTCATAGATAAAATTTTGAGTTAGAAGATATTTTTTAAAAAAATAGCAAAATAGCAAAAAATTTATATTATACAAGATCTTTACATTATACTGTATTTAAAAATATGATTAGTAAAAATTATTGTAGTATTGGCACCAGTGATGTGTTTTAGTAAACTTGTAATTTTTTTATAATTTTTATTTAAATCATAAAATATTTGCTTGGAACTTAAAAATAAATTGGTTCAAAGTTTTTTAAAAGTTATGATTTAATAAATTATTAACAATTTGAAGTAATAATTAAAAAAAATATTGTAATACCAATAATAAAAAATATCATAATAATTAAAAAATATTATAATAATTAAAAAAACATCAAAGTAATTAAGTAAATAAGTGCAAATTTTAAGAAAAAGCATTATCAATTATCAGATCTGGATCCAGATTCAGATCTTTCTTATTTGGATTTGAATCTGAAACTTGGATTTGATCTGGTTTTTCAGATTAAATCCAGATTTTTAAAAGATCTATCCAATCTAATCCATGCAGAACACTATAGCTTACAATCTACTGTTTGGGAAAGATTAGCTAGTAAATTTTATATGTTCATATAAAAATTTATTATATAAATAAATTAAGAAAGTAAAACTCTTCCTAATGATTATCTGAACCAAATTTTCTAACAGAAAAAAACAAAAAGTTTTTGTTGTAGAGTAGCCTATATATAATGTGTACTAGGATAATACAGAAAACGGTTTTATAAAGATCAACCACTAGATAGAGGACTCCTTTGTATATTTGGCATACAAACCAAAAGCAGGAGATCTGGTATCTATGTATGAGAAATTTTGGTAAAAAGCTAAGAAGCTCCTTTGTTAATGATAACCTGTGGCAAAACAACAGAAAACAACAAGAAAATAAGTTTTTTCTTTAATTTATCTTCTTTTAAATTTGATACAAGTACCATATTTTACTCTCCTTTGGTCTTTTCAAAATTTTGTCAAAAAGTGGAGAATCTAGCTTACCCATCCAAAAGATTAACAATTTTATTACTTCCAAATTAGAATTGTACTTACCAAATTGGAGCCAAGTCACGAGTAAGTTTTGGGTTCTATAAAATAAACAATGAATAACACGTAAATATTATGAAGGAATAGTTAAACAAAATTTCTTTCATTATATATATATATAATACTTTAGCAGAGTTTTTCTCTATGCAGTATTATATAATTTTTATATTTGATTTTATTTTATTTTATTTTATTTCATTTTTTTGTCTGTCTATAACATAATATTGTACTATCATGTATTGTTTTATTTTGCCTTTTTTTTTTTCTTTCCAATTTTATTTTTCATTATTTCTATGCAGTATTATATAATTTTTATATTTGATTTTATTTTATTTTATTTTATTTCATTTTTTTGTCTGTCTATAACATAATATTGTACTATCATGTATTGTTTTATTTTGCCTTTTTTTTTTTCTTTCCAATTTTATTTTTCATTATTATTTTGGTCTTTCATTTAGGTTGTATAGATTATACTCCTTTTATCATTTTCCTTTTTTTTTGTTTTATATTTATTTTTTTTCTAGTAGAATCCTTCTACTCAAGAAGCTAAAAGAAAGAGGTTAAAAAAGTGACCAGTCATGATAAGCCATATTTGTTCAAACCAAGATGAGAGCAGTACAGCAGTACAGCAGATCATATTTAAAAATTTACTGAAATAAGTGAAATATCAGATAATGTCAAACTTACAATTTAAATAACTATTTGTTTAGTTTAACTATACAATTCTCTTAATAAAAAGTGTTAGCAAGACTGCCTAAAATTAAAAAAAATAAAAAATAAAAAATAAAATAAAATTTAACTTTCAGTAAATAAAATTTTTAAATATAAAATTTGTAATAATTATATTAATTAATAGGTATTTATAAGCTCTTTATACTAAATTTAGCACAGTTTAAAAAAATTTTTTTACAACAATAAATAATAATTTTTACTAAAACTTTGCTAAAATATACTTTAATAATAATATTTTTTATTCAAAATTTTAGTGTAAGTTATATATATATAAATTTTGTATAAATTAACTTTAGAGACATGCCATTTATCACATGATTTTTACCATAGATACATGGTCAGAGGTAGTGATCATGTCTATATATTATATTAATCAATTAGAATTAGATAAAGTGATCACACCATACATGGATAGGGTGGCTACTAAGTAAAAAATATCACATAATAAATAGCACGCCCCTTACCAAAACTTATATTTTGTCAAATTTGCTATAATAAAGTTAGTACAATAAAAAAAAATAATTAAAAATACAAATTTATAATATAATAATAAAATTAATAAAAATAAAAATTATTTTTAATTTATATTTGATTTTAAAAGTATAAAAATATTATTAAAATAAAATTACTACAATATCGGAACTCTTAAATTAGCAAGTTCTATATATAGCCAAATTTTGGGTTGGGTCAGAAGTTGGATCAGAGCCAATAAAATTGCAATAAATTTTGAAAATAAAAAAAAAAACTACAATATAGAACCCTTAACTTAATATTTGGTTAAAGCCAATAAATTGTAGTAAATTTAACAAATAATAAAAAAAAAACTGTATAAATTAAATTTTTTCTAATTCTCACAGAATTATAATACTTTTTTCAGAATTATAATAATTCTGATCAAAATTATAGTGGCCAAATTTTAGGTTTATTACTGTAATAAAAATAGTTAACTTTAAACCTTTATAAAGTATTTAAACTTAATAAATTAAAAAACAAATTATATAACTTTATTTTTAAAGTGCTTTCTGTATTTTTATATAAAAAAAAATTGTTTTAGCTATACTAGTTATTTTTTTATAATATTTTAAAAATTATCAATTTTATTTGTTGATTTAAGAATTTATGCATTATAGATTTTTATAAAGTGATACAAATTTAAAAATGTTTAATTTGTAATCTATATACCAAACAGGACTGCATATATTATTATATATAATACAATTAGAAAAAATCAATTAATTTAAATTTTAGAAATCTGGGACTGTTAGAGCAATAACAGAGTTTTTACTAAGCTAGTATTTTTTCTTCAACCAACAAATATTGTAGAGCATATTCTTGGATTCTAATAGTAGTAATAGAAGTTAGAACTAAATTGTTGCACCTAAATTTAAAACCAGTTCAACTCAATATTCAGATTTAATAAATCTGGATTTATTGAATTTAATAAACCCAAATAAACCCAAAAAACTGAATTTAATAAAACCAAATTTATTGAATTTAATAAAACTAAAAAATCAAATAACAGGAATGTAACTATGGTATTCGTATTACTCAGAGGTATATAAGATCATATTATAGAACAAATCAAGTAAAAATACATAAACTATTTTTTATCACTATCAGGGTAGTGACAAATATTACATAATATTTTAGAGGGAGGGAGAGTCTCTGAAATCTTATGTTAAATATAGAAGTTCATAATAGCCAATCAAATTGCTCTTATATAGGGAAAGAGGGTAGAGGGTATAGTAAAATAATATTATGTAATATATGTTACTACTCTTAATAGATTGCCTTAAGATTTAAATTGCATTCAATGCGATTTATTTAGATATATGAATTCAATTTATTGAGTGAAATAATAAAATATAATCATTTGGTACTTTTTTTTAACAAGTACACTATATTTAGTTATTAACATAAAGATTTAAAATTATGCAGTAGGTTGGTCATATTATTGTGGGCAGTTTTTAAAAATAAATATAAAAATAAATAAATAAGATATTGGGCTAAAAATAAAAATATAAATTAATTAAATCTATATTTTCTAAATAAAAAAAAGTTTAAAAAATTCTATACTACAGTTTATAAAATAATTAAATTTAAGTAAAATTTATATTGAACCGATTTTTTAAATTTTAATATAGTTTCATAGTAAATAGTATTACTAAAATATAGTAATATATAAACTTAATTTTTTATTAATAAACTAGCAATTTTTATTTATTATAACAAATTATACATATCATAAAAGTTTTATAATTTTTAAAAAATATTTGGTAATTACTATATGTAGTAATCAAAATTACTTTATTTGGTAATTTGTTAATTTTATTTTAATAATTTAACTTTAATATTTAATAATAATATTTTATTCAAAATTTATTAAAAATTTGTGAAAATTTAGTATTATATGTGATTTGTTATACTAACCAAATTTTACTTAATAATTATGTTTAATTTGTTTAATAAAAAATTAACTTTTAATATAGGGTTCTTCTAGACATCTCTAGCTAAAGATATATAACTTATATATCTCTGGACTTTCAACCAATTAAAATTAAAAAAAGTCACGTGATCTCTATTTTTGTCAATCACTTGATCGTGTAAGAACGCTGAACAGGTCGACTACTTTTGTGTAACCCAGAATAATGATCTCTTGGACATCGGTTGAACGATTTACAAAAAAGAAAAATTAAAAATTTTAAACCTTTGAGCAAAGTTACCTCCACATAGGGTTCCAAACCGGTTTGAAAATTTCTACCCGTGACCCGTCGGGTCAACCGTCTTTTCCAACTGGGTACCCGAAACTAAAACGGGTCACCCAAATATAATCGGGTAACCCGGGTGAATTCGGATGACCCGAATGAATTCGGGTGACCCGTATAAATAACTAATTACCTGAGGATATAATCGTTTAACCCATATAAAATATGAAGGGTAACTATTTGGTCGAAAAGTATCTGAAATTAGAACGACAAAAGACGATGGCAAGAAAAGGTAAGTAAATTAGGAAAAAAAATAAGATAAATAAATAAATAAATAAAATCAAGACTCACCTCATTTCTTTTTTTCTGTAGATTCGGAATTGGAGCAGTAAACCACCAGAATCAAAGGCAAGGTAAATAAATTATAAGATAGATAAATGAATAAATAATTTAGAAAAAAAAATAAGAACTCACTTTCAAATTCTTCTTTTATAGGTCCGGAATCAGAATGACGAATGATGATGAAGAGGTAAGTAAATTATGAAAATAAATAAATAAAATAAAGACTCCCCTTATTTCTTTCTTTTGTAGGTCAAATCGAAACGATGAGTGATAACCGGAATCAAGGAGACTCACCTCTCAAATTCTTCTTTTTGTTAAGACCGGAATTGAAACGACGAATGGTAACGGCAAGAATAGGTAGGTTAATTACGAATAAACAAATAAATAAATAAAGTGAAAACTCGCCTTATTTCTTTCTTTTGTAAGTCCAGAATTGTAACGATAAACGACTACTAAAATAGAGAATTAAGGTAGGGATTGGAACCATAGGTTTAGAATTTTATACGATTAATCGCGATTAATTGTATAAAATTTTAAAACGATTGAGCGAATAATTTAACGGTTTTTAATCGTTTATTAAAACCTTTACTCGTTTAACCGTATAAAATAAATAAACGATTAATCGCGGTTAAACGAATAACAGTCCCAATCCCTAGAAAAAGTGATTATCTTAAAAGTGACGGACTTTGAAAGTATCATATTTCCGTATACAACCAGAAATGTACGTATGAGTCTATAAAATTTATATTAGTCCCTGATCTTAAATTATCTTAATCGATACGTATCGATATATCAATCAAATTTACCAACCAGGCCACCTGTTGTAAAATGGGCCACCCGCTTATTATCGTGTTACCCGTTGTAAAACGGGTCACCCGTTTATTATCGTGTTACCTGTTGTAAAACGGGTCACCCGGTTTGTCAAAAAATAATCCGGTTGGCAAATTTTACGGTTCGGGTCATCAGGTACACGGTTACCCGGGTTATAGTTTGGATCCCTACCTCCACAACCACTTGGCCAAACTTGGCAAAAATTTTTTTATTTGAATTCTATAGATCCATAGAATTCAAATAAAAAAATTTTCATTGAGTTTGGTCAAGTAGTTGTAGAGGTAACTTCGCTCAAAGTTAGAGAAAAGTCAAAATGTCTATCAAAATAAAAGCCACACTGATTTTTTTAAAAAATTTGATCGAAGATATCTCCGCAACCAACTGACCGAATTCAATGAAAATTTTTTATTCGAATTCTATGGATCCATAGAATTTGAATAAAAAAATTTTTATCGAATTCAGTCAGTTGGTTGCGGAGCTATTTTCGCTAAAAGTTAAAGAAAAGTCAAAACGTTTATCAAAATAGAAGCTGCGCCGATTTTTTAAAAAATTTGAGCGAAGATATTTCCACAACCACCTGACCGAATTTGATGAGAATTTTTTTATTTGAATTCTATGGATCCATAGAATTCGAATAAAAAATTTTTTATTTTTTTCTGTAAATTGTTCAACCGATATCCAAGAGATCGTAATTCTGGGTTATACAAAAGTAGTTGATCTGTCCAGCATTCTTACCGATCTAGTGATCGACAAAATAGAGATCACATGACTTTTTTAATTTTAATTGGTTGAAAGGCCAGAGATATATAAGTTATATATCTCTAGCTAGAGATGCCTAGAAGAACCTATTATAAAAAAGCTGCACCAAATGAAAAAACTATTATAAAATGAATATTTAACCAAATAACTTGAAATTTTATAAAACAAAATTTTAGCATATTCTCTATTGATTATATTAGTGCGCAGTAACTTGTTTCATTTGAACTTATAAAAATCTAGCCTGTGATGGTGATTTTTTTGTTTTCATCAAAATTAAAAATTTTAAAAAATTCTAAATCTGGAAGCAAATTGAAAAATCATTATAACTTATTCAATATTAATTCATTTTTGATGAAATTTTACTGAAGACTTTCGAATACCTATTCTATCAACTTAGTAAGTCACATTTTGGAGGTTTTATTTTAAAAAAATGCTTATGAAAGCATTTGAAGTTTAGGGGAAAACTTGTGAAAACATATATATCAAAATTTACAAAAATGGTAATATCTTTACAAGTTTTTAATATTTTTTATAAAATTTGAAATTCTATTAGTTCAGATATGTGCTACAAGTCTTGTTATAAAATTTTTTTTAGTTAGCATAGTAAAATTTCTTGTAAATTATCACTAAACAGTAGGTTATTTTGAAAAAACAAAAAAACATATTACAAAGAAGCTGCATTGAAATTGTTTACAGAAACTTTATCAAAGACATTTCCATAAGTTCTTGATCAAATTTGATGAAAATTTTTTTATTTTAATTCTATGAATTCATAGAATTCAAATAAAAAAAATTTATTAAATTTGATCAAGAACTTATAGAGATAATATTAACAAAAGTTTTTAAAAGTTAAAATATTTAAGTGACAAAATCGAGGTGATCTACATGTACCATGGTGTGAATAGCAAAAATCCATAGTGCGAATAGCAATTCCCTATTTATTTAAATAACTTTTTATTCAAAAAAGTTCATTTAAATTGGACTATTAAATTCCAAATAATTGCCATACCCTGTTTTTTTGCTTCTTAAGTTTTGCTAAAATGTGTAACATATAATTTCTGTACTATATATCTGGGGTTCTGATTTAATAAATTTGTATCAAACCTATTAGATTGCCTACTAAGATATGCCATTTGGTATTGTTAAAAATAAACTTTTTATTTCCAAAATGATATAATTAAAGATTAGAGATATTAATTATTTTTATATAACCTTAGTGTTATAGCATAATTTTTGTAAAAATAAACATATACTATTAATAAAATTTATTTAATCTTTATCAAATTTTTGTAGTAAATAGATTAAATTATATTCTTTATAGAGTAAAAATTTTAATAGATAAAATATCTAAAAAAACTATACTTGTATACATATATTGTAAAATTTTCTAAAATAACTTCAAATTCTTTAGGGTTATACAAAATTATTACAGTCAGACCTCCCTATAGTCACACCCCATAGTCACACCTCTATTTAAGCACCTGATTTGTGCGACGGACTCAAACATAGTAAAAAAACCCCATTATAGTCACAAATCGCTTATAATCACTATCACCATGAAAATTTGATTTTTTAACAATTTTATTAATAAAAAACCTCATTATAGTCACCAATTTTTAACTAAATATGGATTATATAATCTGATTGGCCATTTTTCATATTCACATATATTTAAAATTATCTATTAATTGATAATCCGCCTGTCAAGTAGAGAGTAATCCTATAGGCGAAATGTGGAGTGCTTCCATCTAAAATTTTTTCCTTACTAAGTTAACAATACATGTCCACTAATTGAAAGTTGTAGAGCTCGTCGAGACGCATCTAATGGTAGTTAGATCATCCAAATCAGCCCAGTAGATGGCGAGTTATCGTCAAAAAACGATTGGCCGACTATATAAAAATCCATAACGGAGATTACATATAAAAATCACTATGCAAAATGTGGAGTGCTTCCATCCAAAACTTTTTTTTACTATGTTAATGATACATGCCCACTAATTGAAAGTTGTAAAGCTCGTCGAGACGCATCTAACGGTGGTTAAATCATCCAGATCGACCTAGTAAATGGTGGGATATTGTCAAAAAACGATTGGCTGACTTTATAAAATCTCTTATGTAAATAAATTTTTTTTATATGGAGATTTTATACAGTCAGCCAATCGTTTTTTGCTGATAACTCGCCATCTACTGGGCCAATTTGGATGATCTAACTACCATTAGATGAGTTCCACAACTTTTAATTAGTGGACATGTATCGTTAACTTAGTAAAGAAAAAAATTTTAGATGGAAGCACTCCACATTTCGCCTATAGATGACCATAATGAGGTATTTTATTTAAGTCACACCTTTTTACAATCACCAAAATAGGGTGCGACGGACTTGGTGATTATAGAGAGAGACGACTGTAATTAAAAATTATATGATCATAATACGACAAAATAATATCTAATTTTTAAATCATGTATCTTGATGAAATTTCAATATTTTTACTATTATTAGAATCAGAAAAATCTATTCTACAACTTTTAAATTAATTTTTAAAATCAGTTTACTTAATTAAATATTTTTTAATATTCAAAAAAATGAAAAGTAATGCAAAAATCCTATGAAAAATGATTAATATACTCTCTACTCTTAATTGTCTAATAAGCTGTTTGTCAGATAATTGCATTGTTAAATAACCTATCTTGCTATCAAAAAGTTTTATATACAGAATTCTCTCTTCTGCATTGAGATATGCATTGGCCTATATGCTGATATTATTGTGATTACTAGATAATTGCATTGAGAATAAGATATAGCCCAGTGTGTAAATTATTTTCACCAATTAGCAAATACTATATCTATATTACAAGGAAGGCTAAAGAATAAAAAACTGCAGGGGTGCGGTTAGTATTTAGAACAGTGTTCCGGTAATACAAGATGGACCGGCAGGAGGCAGAATATCAGAGGGTTTAAATAGGTAACACCAGTATGTGGGTTACAGGTATGGCAGCTAGAGTGGAACCTTTGGGTGGCTACTTAAATAGGCAACCAAAAGTTGCAGGTGTGGCTAGTTGTACCCTCGTCAATGTACGAATGTCAGATTTGTCTCCATGTAGAGTGCCGGGGTCTAATATATCTTGAATAAAAGCCAATCCCCAAAGTGGGCACTTTGATACTAAAAAAAAAAAATAAAAAATAAAAAACTGCAGGTGCCAAATAGTTTTTTGTATAATAGTAGTGTAAATTAGTTTATAAATAATAGTGCAATATTTGGATTTGTAAATACAATTATTTCATAATTATGTATATATGTATATAAAGATTATATTTTTTTTTAATTTTTAAGGTGAGATCATGCCTCGGTCTTTATTAAACTATAGTTATCATTACAATATCCTCGACTATTGCATTGGATTACTACAACTACCAAGTACCGAAACTTATACTATTTATCTATGACCTAAACCTACCAGAATATCCTATATGTCCCACGCATATAATCAACCTGGTTTTTGCATCTTACTTGACCACTAATAGTACCTGTAGCGCTGCCGCCGCTAGGTTCGTATCTCAAGCCATTTCTTCAATGCTACTGCAACCTGGCCCGTATCTCAAACCATTACCTTCTTACTAGTATCTATAGTATGACACATGCCCTTACAAAGCTTACCAACCCCGGTACTTCTAACGTTCCTCTTCTGGTTTCTTTCCAGTTGCTTTCTTTACCCCTACCTCGCTTTCTTTCTCCCGGTTACATTCCTACTCCCAATCCAAGGACCTGGAAGGAGTGGTCTGCCATTGGCGAACCCAATGGTCTCTCTCCCCTTGGTACATGCTTTTGTAACACATGTCCTTTTCCTCCATGTGACTCTGGCGATCTGATTGGTAAAGTCCTGCCATAGGCCCTTTTGTCGTAAGTTTGCTTCCGGTCAGTCTGCTTCTCGGTCAGTCCGCTTCTGGTCTGTCCCCGTCCGATTTCTGTTTAAGTACCATTGGAGGTCGGCTACCTCTTTGCTCGGGTCTTGCCAAGAATGGTTTCCTTTTGTCCTACAGTCCTGTGCGTAACACAGCGCCTGCGCTCCCCAGGATCTATGCGCTCCAGTTCTGTGCATAACACAGCGCCAGAGCTCCCAATACGAATTGGTGTAACCCAGAAAACAGATTTGTACATTTGAGCTCGGAGTCCAAGTTACTGTAACGCAGGTAAATTTTTTAAAATCGTCTCCAGTGGAGTTTGAACTCTGTACCTTTTGTTACAACTACTTGGGGGTGACAACAATCCAACTACACTATGTCGCCACACCCGTATATAAAGATTAGATGTACATACATATATATATACATATATTATAAAAACATGTATATGAGCATATTTTGGACAAATTAAAAAGCTATTTTTGCAATCATAAAAAATAGGTAAAGGTTCTGCAGAATTCTGTTAATGGTAGGGTACAGTCAGACCCCCCTAAATGCACGTCGTCAGGACCGACCCTAAGGCCTGCATTTAGGGAGGGGCTGCAATTAGAGAACAGCCAATCAGATCGCAGTGTAATTACCACTACGTGACTTTTTTATTGGCCAATAGTTATCTATATAGATTACAAATTCTATTCTTGAAAAGCGATACAGTTTATACATGAGAGATAAGTAGTTTAAACTTTTTTTTTTTTTTTTTTTTT
>QKWP01000132.1:39350-55487 GCA_003550325.1 Gigaspora rosea | reverse complement strand
ATTTTTAAAGCAACGTGGATTCGGAGACTTACCAATTACAAATGGCTTTATTTTATCTGTTCCATCAGCATTGGCACAAAGTGCCAAGGTCAACCTTTCCTTATCCTTTTTTTTACCTTTAAGACGAACAGTAGCAAGTGTGGTATCTGGTTCAAGACTAAAAAAAAAACAAATTATAAGATAAGTACAGTATTAGTAAACTTTATACCCACTATAGAGAAATAACGGTTTATTTTTTTAAAATTTTTTTTAGCTCCGATAGGGGCCGAAGAGAAAAAAAAATCAAGAGAAATAATAAACTTTATTCCCCGTTACGGGAATAATAGTCAATTATTACCAGTAAAATAAGCCCGTTTCATCCATGTTATAAATATCTTTTAAATCATATCCTTTTAACACCTCTCTTAGTTTAGGTATAGCATCTGCAACGACATCATCATCTACAGAAGCATCTTCGCCATGCTTTTTTATCTGCCCTAACTCGTGTCTTTTTTTAAATTTATATAACCACCCATGGGAAAACTTAAGGTCACTATTTGGTATGTTTAACAATTCGGCAAATTTTTTTTGCTTTTTCAATTAGAATAGCATCGCTTAAAATGATTTGGTCTTGGTTTTGCAAAATCCATTCATGTAAAGTGTTCTCAATATCCGGATATTGAACTGTTCTTTGTCTTTTTGTAGAGAGATTATCTCCAATTTCATCCTTATTTTTATTAGACCCCAATAGTGGTTGGATGAACCTCAAGATTAAATTCTTTTTTTACCCACTCAGCAAGATCAACATTGCTGATATTAGGATTTTTATTTTTAAAGTCAATGATATCCTTTCTTTGTTTGTTATTAAGAGTGGTTTTATTTTTTCGCTTACTGGAAGACATGCTGCTTTTGTTATAATAATTTATTTGTTTTTCTTAAAGACCCTTTAAATATATATATCTATCTATAATTATAGAGTACTATTACCTGAAATGTTGTCATACTGGAATGGATATTCAGAATTCTGCGATGCATGATTTTGCTCATGCTGAAAAATTTTTATGCATTATTTTCATAAGATAGCTGCGATTTAGATAACTTTTTAAATCGCATATGATTTAAAAAATATTTTTTGGCATGTGCAAATTTATGCATTGCAAAATTAAGGATATCCTAATTTGAACAATACTAATATATATGGTAACGTTGAGATTCATGACGGCTTCAAATAACAAGGCAGATAAGTATCTTTCTTAATCGTAGTAGGTGCTATACACGTCATAAAAATTATTTCGCTTTGATTTTTGATATGAAATTGAAATAGTTTTTATTGCATGTATAGTAGGTGCTTTATCAATAAAATAGTATTGCAATAACAATAGTTTTATTTCTGTAGGTCAAGTATAATTTAAGTGTTAACCAAAGATGAATTATCGTGGCTAGGAATGCAACACGTACAGTACTATCGTGTGAGTTCTTTTAAGGGAAACTTGCCATCAGGCTTTTAATTAGAATTGTTACTAGACACAATCAGAGAGCGTGTGTGATACAAAATATAATTGGAAGCCTGATGGCAAGTTTTCCCTTGGCAGTACTCATATATAGTATGCTCAAAGGTTTTTTTATCACACACCAGTTTAATTTTACCAGTTGATAAGATTGTTAGCTGCTTCATGCTACGTTGTGACAATAGAAATCTATCTAGTATTGTCTAACTACATTAATCCCCCTTTACGGATATCAATTACAAGCATCAATGGACGAAATAAAAGGTAATCAGGCTTTTTATTGATGCAAGATTTGATGATTATCAAGCACCTCACTCAATGAGTTAAAAGCAGATGTTTAATTAATTGGGACTTGAATAACTAATAAAGTGATTATTTTAATAAAAAAAAAAAAGGTAAGACCGACTATCTCTTTTTTTATAGAAGTGCCCAGATTTTAAAAGCATATTTCACACAATGGATATTTAACAAAATTGTTACTTCATTTGGCCGTGACTGTTGAATAACATTCTGATTATTTAACAAATTATATCAAGTGAACCTTACAGTATTATTACTATAAATCGCCGCATACAAGACCCACCACGTAGTATACCCAGATGCGAATCATGGGATCTATATTAATCAACATGGTTTTTTTCAAATATCTGGATTGCCTATTATAAATGCAAAACGTGTATACCCTTCAAAGTTTTCCTCTTAGTGACATGAACTCTTGGCTGCATACTAGACCCGGGGTCTATTATAGGTTTTAAAATTGGTGGAATGTAAGAGACCCGGGTCTTGTATACGGCGATTTATGGTACATTCGATCTTGAATTTTATTATATTTAAGCTATCTAGCTATATATATTTGAGATAAACCGATATTTNGTGAACCTTACAGTGTTATTACTGTAAATCGCCGCATACAAGACCCACCACGTAGTATACCCAGATGCGAATCATGGGATCTATATTAATCAACATAGTTTTTTTCAAATATCTGGATTGCCTATTATAAATGCAAAACGTGTATACTCTTCAAAGTTTTCCTCTTAGTGACATGAACTCTCGGCTGCATACTAGACCCGGGGTCTATTATAGGTTTTAAAATTGGTGGAATGTAAGAGACTCGGGTCTTGTATACGGCGATTTATGGTACATTCGATCTTGAATTTTATTATATTTAAGCTATCTAGCTATATATATTTGAGATAAACCGATATTTATTCAACTCATATTGTTTTAATGGTTTAATAAAATAATTTAACATAAATAAAATTTATTATTTACAACTTGAAGTTTAAATCCAAGTTCATGAACCAATACCGGGTATATGGATCGGATAAATTCAAGATGTAATGTTTTATAAATAATGAATTATGATTGGTCGGTGATCACGTGCGTGCATTTATGGAGGGAGTTTAATATAGAGGGGCCGAAAAAGTAGCATGCATTTACAGAATATAGAACGTGCATTTATCTATAAGGCCTGTTGTGGGCCCGGGTAACTGTCGTGCATTTAGAGAGGTGCTGCATTTAGGGGGTGCATTTAGGGGGTCTGACTGTATTTTATATGATCTACGTTATAGTAAAATAATAGTATAGCTGCAAAATATAGATCATTAGTACAACAAACCTAAAAATAGTAAATTATTACATATCAGCAAATCAAATTATTACATTTACTAGAACAAAAATTGAAGTTTTTTATTTTAAACAATTTTACCAATATAATAATAAATAAGTATATTAATAAAATGCTTTTTATACTCATTATCACATTACAATTAAGCTTTTTACAACTATCTAAATAGACTGTTACCCATGTTTTAATATTATTATAAAATAACATATAATCTATAAAAGATTTATTAATAAACAATTTTTTTTATAAAAAGTCTCTAGCAAATTTCCAAAAATTCCTAACCATTATAATGTTTTGCAATATAATTAATCATTAACAAGTAATTGAAATTGTTATCTGTTAAAATTTTTTAAAAATAATTATTATTTAATAAAGTTTGCTTGTAATATATATTTTTGAAGCCCAATATATAAAGTTAACTTTGTCTTACCTTTAAATAAGCCTCTTTTTAAAACAACTTGCTAATAGAAAACAACTTACTGTTGAATATACAAGCCTTTTGAACAATAAAAAACATTGTTTTGACAATATTAAACCATTAACAAAAAATTTTTAAAGATCATGAGTTTGTGTAATCTTTTATAAGAGCTGAGTTCTGTGATCTGCATGAAATTATATATGTGTAATGTGATGTAAAATACCCTACCCTTAATGTCTACCATATACAGGGATTTGTATTTTTAATTAATCAGAAAGATTCCTTATAATAAAAGATCCACATAATCCTGTTAATGATTATTATATACACAGATAACATGAAGATTTGTCCTGACTAATAATCAGTAGAACCGTTTATGCGTGATAACTGTGAAAACTGATAATTCAACCAACTGTAAATACAATTATGTAAAAATGTAATTTACTCACATCGAATAACTACATAATAAAAAATATGCATTAATTTAAATCGAAAAGAATTACATGCATGCCACAATTTGGGATGAACCGGTCTGATGTCCGGAAATAAGCATTGTTAATTTGTAAATAAAATTGTGCCGTGAATTACCGTAAACAGTGCGCTTGAGTTGTATAGCATTAGCCTGTAGTTTCTTGCCTGCATAACGCAGGCCGGCCGTCAGTGTGAAATCGTAAATAACACATATCCATCGATTTGATTTTTTAGGAGTCTTTTTTCGATAAATCATTACACAAACTTCTGCTATTAAGTGACATGAAGAATAACAAATGAAACCTTCAAATAAATAGTTTTTTGGTCTCTATATTAGATAAATGAGCAATAAATATTCAAAGAATAGCTACGCCAAGCTGTAAAAAAAGCATTATCACTAGTTGTTGAAGCGTTTGGGTATTTTCGGGTAGTGAAGAATCGGTTTGTTATTGAACGATCGGTCAGTTGTATAATGGGTAAGGGTAAATTCGGAAGCAATTTTCAGAAAAACTATCTTTTTAACTTACTTTCAGCTAACAATTAAACATGTAGTTATTAAAATATTCTATACACTTAATTATGGATTAAAGTAGTTTTAAAAGACCGTTGTTGTAAAAACTCAGTAATAAATTTTAATAGCAAATAATTCTCGATCATGATTGGTTAATTTTGGGTGAAACCAAGAAAATGCGAAATGGTTTGCTTCTCACAGCGGAATTTGCAATCTTGGCATAGATATTGCGGTTAAACTCCTTTTACTTGCGATTTACTTGGATTTTACATCGTACTCATCTGTATCAGGACGCTGAAAATAATGTCATAATTTTGGGGATTATTCATAAAAAACCAAAATTTTATACATGACTTTAGCGTTTTGAGATTGTCTATTAATTTTCATTAATCTGATTGGTTGTGTTCAACGCAATAATTCAAGTCACGTGAATCACATGACGTGGCCCGAATTATGAAATTTAATTTTTTAATACCGGCTAAATCCAAAAGTTTCCAAAATTTTGTGCGTTATCCAAAAAAAATTACTTTTAATCCAAAAAAAAATAGCGGCCTTATTGAGTCTCGTGACTTGGCATATATTTTCACGTGTTTTCCTTTCTGCGGCGCTGGGCTTGTGATTGGCCCGGGACCCTGAAGCCCTGCTTAACCATCTTTTCGATCTGTTGACTGTGCATATGCCGGTATACCGTCAACTCGAATGAATACCCTTAGCTCCGTGCCGGAGGCACGGGCTAATATGCTACGTAGTATATATATATTAAAGTGATTCAACGACCACTTAATATATATAATATTATACCTGATTGGTGAAGTGATCACGTCACTGACACTTTGGAGGGCCACCCTGGTTGTATCCGAGAATGAGGCCTGAAAACACCCTTGATCGGTTTCATAAGCAATTTACAGCTAAGAAAATTAATTGACCAATTAAATGCAATGAATACTTATAATTATTATGCGGTTTCATAATAATAAGTGATTCTTAGTTTCATAAGCGCGGATCATAGCTAAGGTAAGCAATTGACCAATAATACAATTCAATTTTACCGGCTGAGATCATGCAATATCACATGATTGGATGAAATCACAAAATAAATAAATACTAAATAATTTAGTATCGCTGGAATTTTGGCAAGGAATGACCTGATGGTTTCTACACATTTGATACAGATATGGGGACTAATTCTGATCAGAAAAATTGTTTAGCAAAAAAAGGTCGGTCCGGTCCACGGCCCGAGGATCGACCTCGGCCTATGATTTTTCCATCGGCCCGTATTATTATTCTGTTAACGAAATTACATTTTCTAAAAAGTATAAATAAAATTAGTAAAGAAACCCATTTAGAGCAATAAATGACGTAAAAAATCTATTTTCTAAAGTTTACTATTTTCGTAAGATCAGACATCAAAGTAATTCGCGATGAAAATAACTAGTCACCCTTCTAAATTTATAATACAGTATTTATTTATTTGCTTAATCATAACATCAACGAAATCACAACAATCACAGTATAAATATTTTAACTACACGGAGAGTACATTAGGAACACAAGATACATCACCTCTTGTGGCAGACATTAAAACTTATGATGATGGAACAATTCTCGCTCATATTATACGAAATGATTCAACACAGTCATCAACCGATTGTTTAAAAATCCGAGGAATGAGTTTAGAGCAGAAATTACGTATAAGAGTTATTCATCCAAATGTGACAGTTAAAGAGATCAATCCAAATTTAAATTTACATCCTGTGAATTATTGCTTACTCAATGACGATAATGCAGAATACAAAATTAACAAACTTAATAATATAGTTATATATTTAAAAGATGCACAAAAGAACAACACAAGAATATTGCATAATATAGTAAATCCTATTACAATATATCCTTTACAGAAACCATTCATCTTGGTAACTTATGTGAATGCAGCAAATTCTTCTGATCCTACAACTTATGAAGAGTGGGCGGATGTCATCGATTGGGATGGAAACAGTCGAAGGTATATCTATATTTTACGTTGTAAATAATGATTTTATAATTTTTTTATTAATGATTATTGATAATCAATCTGTAAATCACCAGTACAACGCTTTTGGGTGTTTGGATTAACAGTACAATTCAGTTAAACAAAAACGCGAATTTTGGATTCATTAGATTAACCTTTGACCAGATGTCTTTGAAATGGGAGCAATATTTAATGTAATTTAATCTTTCTAATGTTTAATGTTTAAAATGATTAGTATAAGTTATTCCTCACCCGTGGTGATTTTTGATATTCTTCACCCACATTATAAGATTTTAAAATTTTACTTAACCTAATAATGTTGTCTGTGAATAATTCACCCGGTGAGGAATAAATTATTTCTTATTATTAATTATATATTATTATATTTATGGTTAATATTATAATAACTATATAGAGATAATTCTGGAAATTTAACACTGACGACGTATAATGATAGTGTAGATCATAGTGCGGATCCCCTGATCGCGATATTGTCCACTTTTGATAATGGTTATTTAGCGGTTTTTAACTGTACGAAACGTAACGATTTGTTACTTCAAAATGGTGGGCCTTATGCGATATTTATACCCTCCAACAAAGCGAATTTTAAATACACAGGGACTTATATCTATCAAATAGATCCTAATATGATAATTAATTCAATTTATTGCGATACATCTGTAATATATATTATTTGTATAATCTCTGTTAACAACAACAACAACAATACAACGCATTATGTAGAAGTGTTTCTTGATTCATCAGGAGCGGTAATATATACAGATATAATATACGAACACCCTAACGTAACAGGTCTATCCCAGCAGGGATGGAAAGCAAAAACCATGCCATTTGGTGGTTATATATTAGGTCTTACAGCTTATGACGATAATGATGATAATACTTATCATTATATTTATGCTTATGATCAAAACAATTCTCAAATTCTCTTAAAGTCTCCGGATCATTTTCTTACAAATTACTTTGGTATAAACACTATTATGAATAATAATACTTTTCTACTCGTTTCACCCTATACAATTGATAATACTTCTTGGTCTTTGTTAACTATTCCGTTACCTAATCTGTATAACGGTTGAGTAAACTTACATTAATTTCAAACATAAATTTTATTTTCATTGAAATTTAATATCTTTATCTATTTAGATTCTGAATACGATAATGTTCTGATAGAAGAAACTATTCCATCAATTAATGCTAATGTCAATTCATCAATGACCACCCTAAACATCACATTCAATGTTAATGTTAATTTGTCAATTGAAAACATCACCATCTACAAAGCTTCTGATAATAGCATCAGACAAAGAGTTTCAGCAAATATGCATGACTTCTGCAAACTCAGTCCAGATAAATCTACTGTTAGTATAACAGTTATTAATAGCACATTTAACGAATATGGCGAACAATATTTCGTGACGGTGGATAATAATTTCGTCAAACTTGAACACTCGGATAATTATCCTCTAAAAGGAATTCATAATGATATTTGGATTTTTAAATCAGGTAATATTTTTAATGCACTTTTTGAAAATTGGTTTGAAATTTTATTATTCACATCATCTTTTTGGACTTTTCGATAATTTAGATAATCGGAAAATATATTCAGGTAGTTGCGCATTTTGTTTACCGTATTTGCGCGTAATAACGTGCATGCGCGTTATTTCGAAATTCCCATTTTTTTGATATTGTTTTTTAGCTCAAAATAAGCCCATGCGCGTCCCAAATTAACGCGCACCTTAAACATACATACACCATAAATCAAAAAATGGTTCTTCGGTAATCAAACCTGTCAAAATAATTCGAAATATCGCGCATTTGTCTCGAAATAACGCGCAGATGCGCGTTATTACGCGCAAATACGGTATATATATTTTTAATACACTTCACATGATTCTCATTATATTTGCTTGTAGATAAAACCACTAAAACCATTGTAGGCTCCGTACATCTTACCACAGATGCCTCCAAAAAATTCTTATTATTATCCAAAGATAATCAATCGGCGTATTTTGATACTCTATTGAATGAACTTGCTAATAAAGTGCCAATACATCGTTCTTGCTTAAGCATAACTTATAATAATAGATATAAAATGAAGGTTGATCAAATCGCTATTTTAATTTGCATAGATATGACAAATCATGAAACCGAAAGGACTGCTTTGGAGGTATTTTCTGATTTAAACAATATGATTATTTATAAGAATATCACTACCTTCTCTTTCGGTGTAACTGATGATTTAGACCATGATCACGGCTTTGCAACAATTAGTGAGTTAATTATCTCGTTCAAAAAATGGGTTGAAGTTGAATTTCGTGGCTAATTTTCTTATTGTAGAGGACAAATGGAGTGTACACAAAGTACAAATAATCGTCGGGATTGTGATTTTTATAATATTCTGGTTATCATCCCGTATACTGAGCCATAAGGTAAAATTATTTATCATTATTATTTTTTTTTTTAGAAATTTTCATCGAAAATATTTATAAAATTTTTGTTTTAAAAAGCTAAAATCAAAAAAGTTTGAAGCAATAAGCTCCGCAATATTAGGACTTGTATTAATCATCCCTAATTTTAAGCTTTCAATTATCTTTATTATTGACTATTCTAATGATATACCGGAATTTTACTGGTATAGGTATTTTTTTACAAAATTAATTTATTTCTATCATTAAATTAAATTAAATTCATATTAATTATTATCACCATTAATCTTTTGACTCTTATAAACAACACGATTTGAAGATTATTAGTCCTGATTATTCCATTATTAATAAATTTATGTATAGCAATCTATACTATTTATAAGGGAATTAAAGATCCCGCTATTGGTGAAAATTTTAAAGATTGGGTTAAGACATATCGAGGTTTAGTAACTGTGCTAATTATATTAGCAATAACCGATTATGAATATTTGTCAATTTTAAAAGACATACCTATATTTACTAAGAAGTTATACCGATATGAGCAAATTAATAGATTTAATATACTTGAACATATATTTGAAAATGCAATGATATGGGGTGCATTTTTTGATATTTTTTTAAAAAATATTCCACTGATAATTATTATTCGAGTGAGTAAATATATCGTTATATAGTTACTTCTCTGTCACGTATAATGCTCGATTAAAGAAATCAATTGTACTTGAATCAAGGCATTAGTGACAATTTATATTTTATTAATTCAATTTTCTATTCAAATATCTTTTTCTATATATTTTAAATAGATCCTTTATTACAATAATGGTTTCCTCTTGGCACATGATTCAATTCCACTCTTTTTGTTTGTCATATCTATTCTTAAGATTTCCATGATTATCTTGAATTATATGTACAAAATAATATCCTTGATTATTATCCGGTGAGTATAATAAATCATATTCTTTTTATTCTTATAATAGAGATGTCTTTCTGATAAAATGAATTCATTAGAAGGTTAGTGTAAAATTTTAATTACATGAATTTACAATTTATAATAAATTCAATATACATCATCACATATTTCTCCTAATTATTATCATTCGTAATAAAGGGAGTAAGTATTAAGGTTTATATAAATAATTATTTAATAAGGAATCAACTATTAAATATACTTTTCAATCAATTCATAAATATATCTTACAGTTTGTGGGTATAAATTTTTTATTCATTGAGTAACCATTTCAATAAGAGTTCACCATTTAATGTTACCTCTTTAATTATACTAATAGTAAGTAAGTAGGAAAGTTCGCTTATATTTGTTTGCAAAGTTCATAAGTATTACTATTAATTTATGGCAACATTAATTGATCGAATTAAAGGTAAATATGGTACTGATATATTTTATTCTTTTGTTAAAATATAATCAAAGATATTAATATGATGCAATTTCATATATATTAAAGATATAATTTTTATGGAAAATGTACGAAATGTAAACGTCCATATATTTCTCCAACCTGGTGTCAATTATGTAATGTTATAGAAGCATCTAAAGGATGGACAAGTGGAAATCAAGATCTTGATGAATGTATCAAAGAATTTCAAATCAAAGTTACTGAATATGAAGAGATGATTGAATGGATTCCATTTGATAGACTGATTAATTTACAAAAAATTAAAGAAGATGAATCAGAAATAACATTTATGGCTACTTGGTTAGATGGTAGAAGAATAATTAAGGGCGAACTTTTAGAATATACACAGTCACGTATTAAATCATGTGGTGTTAACCTTAAAGTCTGGCATGGTTCTCAAGCATGTGATGTTTTTATAAAAAGCGTAAGTTAAATTATTATTCTATTATTTTCAGCTTATCACAATGCTTTTTAAAATTTAAATCATCAATACTATATAGTTTACAAATTATATGCAGTCAAAAGGAAATGTTGTATATGGAATTACTCAAAATAAAGCAACAAATCAATACATCATGATATTGCCAGATGAATTTAGTTCTAGAAGAAACAATTTGAATGGAAAATGTATGTACTGTGAACATTATAACACTTCCCCTGCTTGGTGTCAATCCTGTGATCCTTGGAAAGCAATTCAAGAATGGACAAGTGGAAATAATGAGATTGATAATTTCATTAAAGAATTTCAATTCAAAACCACAGAATATGAAAAAGTGATTGAATGGATTCCATTCGATAAATTAATTAATTTACAAAAAATTAATGAAGTATCAGATCTTATATTCATGGCAACCTGGGTGAAGGGTATACGAACAATTAAAGATGATTCTGGAAAATTTCAGTCACGCATTATATCATCTGTTGACCTTATGAAATTAAACTACTCTCTAACAAACGCTTTGGAATTTTTAGAAAATGTAAGTTAAAACTATTTTTACTGTATATTACTATTTATTGCTTGAAATAATAAATTTATTGCCTAACACGTTCTGTGTTATAAGTTCGAAATTCATATGCGATCAGAGAAATATAGAATACATGGAATAACTCAAAACCCAGGAACCGGTCAATATATGATTGTGGTTGATTTTTATAGTGACAGAAGAAAGTCTATTAATGGAATTTGTGAACATTGTAAACGATACAACACCAATCCAGCCTGGTGTCAATTATGTGATCCTCCAAAAATGGCCCAAAAAACAAGTGGTGATAAAAATATTGATGATTGCATTAAAAAATTTCAATTTAAAGCTACATCATTTGAAAAAGTGATTGAATGGATTCAATTTGATAATCTAGAAAATATTAAAATTATTGGAAAAGGAGGGTTTGGAACAGTATATTCAGCATTTTGGTTAGATGGTAAACGAATGGTCGCAGGCGATAATAATGTGGGTTATGTACGGTTTCGTAAAAAATCTTGTAAAGTTGCTCTCAAAACGTTGCCTGGCTCTCAAATAAGTTCTAATTTTTTAAATGAGGTAAAGCTAAAATTATTATTAGTTTAATTATAATTTCATTAATATAATCTTATAAAAGTTTAATTCATATATTTTATCAAGTTTAAAAATCACATGCAATGTAGATTAGAGGGTAGTGAACTTGAAGTATACGGATTGACTCAGGATATAAAAAGTGGCCAATATATGATGGTATATCAATATGCCAATAGAGGAAATCTTCACAATTTTTTAGCTAATTATTTTAGAGAACTTGTATGGCAAAAAAAATTAAAACAACTTGCGGACATATCATATAATTTGTCCCAAATTCATAGAACTGGACTTATTCATAGTGACTTTCATAGTGGTAATATTTTACTAAACCAAAATGTTGATGGAAATATAGTTTCATATATTACAGATTTGGGATTATCTAGACAAAAAGATGAATATGCTTCAAAGGAAGGTATTTATGGTGTTATTCCATATGTTGCACCAGAAGTTCTTAAAGGTCAGAAATATACACAGGAAACAGATATTTATAGTTTAGGAGTTATTATGACAGAAATATCAACAGGAAAGAGACCTTATGAAGGACTTGAACTCGATAACGAACTTGCATTAGCTATTTGCAAAGGATTACGTCCAAAATTTGCTAATGGAACTCCTGATTGCTATGTTAAATTAGCTAATCAATGCATGGATTCAAATCCACAAAATCGACCTACTGCAGAATATATTTACTTAAAAATTAATCAATGGAAAACAATTATGGAATCAGAAAATTTAACAGATGAAGAGGAGCTTGATATAAAAAAGAAATTCATCAATGCTGATAGTATAATCAAAAAAACATTATTAGAATCCTTATCATCGTTTCAAAATAAATATTATAGCACATTAATTGATGTACAAGAAATAAGGAGGAGCCTTAAAGGTACTAATAGGAATAATTATATAGTTTGCAATTAGTACTTAGTAGTTAAGATTGTTTATTTATTTTGTTCTTATTACACATAGTATCGATTCAATATAGTAGCTCTATTTCGAAGCAGTTTGCAAGTTTACCTTTTGAAGCACCATCTAATATTATCGATTTGTCAAGTTAGTATAAATTATTTCAATTATTTGATTGTTTCAAAGATCTTTCTACTAATACAGTATTATTTTTTAAAAGTTAAAGATGGTAAATTTCAAAAGAATTAATACTCTAAGATTGTTTCATATTTTCTGTCACTTAAAATTAAAGTTAGGCATCCAAACTTTTTTTACATCTTTCAGTTTTTTTACTTATAACAACCTTTTAAATTTATGTAAATACTATAATTCTAAATTATTGTTATACTTAATGCTAGACAGCCATTAGACACCATTAGACATATAAAAAATTATCAATAGACATATATTTGTCTAATGACTTTTTTCCATTAGACAATGTAAGCTCACTTGACTTCCCCATTTTACCCCGTGATTTTTATCCAATGAAACCCAATGAAACTCTTTAGGTAGGGCTAGGCACGGAACGTAGGCACGATATAAGTAGTAACATTTATTGCACGGGTCTTATGTGACAACCCGTGTTTATTCATTTACTTATTGGCACGGGATTGTTACGTCAGACCGTGCAATAATAGTTATTCCCCGGTTCTTATTTATACTATTTCTTCTCGACTCGTGCTCCCATGTGCGTTATTTCGAAATATAGGTTAAATAAACACCCTTAATTATAATAAACCAGGGTTACCTAGTATCAAATTCAGTTCCGATGCACTTTTTATTTTTTTAGAGAGGAATGCACTAATTCTGGATACACATGGGCGTTAACTCGAAACTATATATGATATTTTATTCTCTCAATGTGTAGGGTAGATGCAGACAAATTTGGCTGCAAAAAGTTATATGATATTTTTAAAAAGAAAAAACTATTGATACACTACGTGTATGTACACAAGTACTAATTAATTGATTTAGCAAATCCGTGTAATATATAAATTATTGACCAAAATTAAACCCGATTCAAGGTTAGGGTTAGGGTCAACTTTGGGACTGAAAGAGGTTATAGTTTATAATAAATTTTGCAAAGAATTTTTTTTTATTAATTTTTTGTTTTTTTGCTTTATTTTTGTTGTACAAAAATGATCTGTATATGATTTACAAAGTGCATTTAATTCAATATTTTGATTGGCTTTTATATTTGTTTTGTGTTAATACACCTAGTGTCCAAATAGAAATTGCCAAAGTATTATTGTATATATTGAAATTATTAAAAATTATCGATTTCGGGATTCTGTAATGGGATTTTAGCGATTTTAGGTTCATTAGAATCGTCTCATTTAGCTGATTATTTGGTAGTTAAATCATCTAAATTATTCACTGTTAAATATTTTTAATATTTTTGATATGCGAAAATATAATCTTTAGTTTTAATATGACAAATTTTATAATTAATACTTTGCCAAAGTATTTTATAAAGTTAATTTAAGAAAATTACTACATACCACCAGCAATAACTTTACTATAAAAATTTAGGGTTAGGATTAGGGTTAGTGTGCAGTTATAGGATATGTTAGGGGTTAATAACTGGTTAATATAAAGGTCCAAATTTATTTTGTACAATCTTTTTTGGATCCTGAACATTTTTACTTAGAATCTTCGACCCCAATTACTTAGTACATTTTTGTGGTATAGAAACACTTGTGATGATCACCAGTGGTGATAAATAGCAAACCTCTTAATTTAAATATTTTTTAGGGGGACCTCTCCTATCTACTTTTTTCAACAATTATGCAAAAAATAAATTCTGCAGGCAAATTTGCCTGCATAACGTATTAAGAGATACGGTAGGCATCGGCACTAGCATTAGCCCAGCATTATGCCCAACATTGTGCCAACATCAGGTATAAAATTTATTAATAGTTAGCGATTGGTCAAATGATAGTTAATTAAAATTATGTATGGGCCTGTTTAATTACTTACAGATCGAAACTCTAGTAACTTTTAAAGTTACTTGAAATTGTATAGTACTAATTATGCATATAAATTACTATCTGATATAGTTTACAACAATGCTAGGAGTTGAATTTATATAATAATCATCTTATCAGTTATATTAGTTTTAATATATAACTATATACTGTATTCTATAATAATCGTATATTATATCACTAATTATATAATTTATTCTATAATACTAGAAAGATTTGAAATGTAATAAACGTAGATATTTGCACTGATTTTAATTTTATATTGAATATTAAACGGCATAACAAATTAGGTTTAAACCCATAGCGATTTGCGTATCTAAAATTAAGTACTAAAGAGTGTTATAAATAGCATTAAATATAGATAATTTTTTTTTTTAGACTTGAGACTATGATTAATTATTTAATTAGTGCATTAATTTTTTGATCTAATTTAACTGTTAAAGTTATGTTGGTATGGGAATTAAAGTTCCGAATTTTTTTAATTTTTGTTTAATCAACTTAATTTAAAAATTTAAAGATTGAATTAGCATAAATTCGAAATGACTAAAAGTAGAGCATGAGTATAACAATTAGGATTGAACTTTCCCTTTGTAGAATCAAAAACATTGCTTTTAACTATCATGGGCTACTAGTTAGGTTCTCGCCATGACCCGTCGGGTCAAAAATCTTTCATCCGGATACCCGAAATTAAAACCGGATACTGAACTAAAAATTTTATAATCGGATGACCCGGATGCTCTATGAAGCTAACTGCTTGAAGCCATCCTAGTATCGACTATAAAAATTTAGACGATATAGTTAACACTTGATAAGATATTAAATTAACGGGTGACCCGTTTATTATATTAGAGCTGTTGTTATCATAAAAATTTGCCGAAGATTTTTCGGCCGATTCGGTTCAGTAATAAGGTTCAGTAAAATAATAAGTTACGTAATTTATCTAATATAAATATAATAAGACTACATATCAGGTTGAATACAAAAAATGGAATACTTTCAAAGCACTTTTTCGGGCAAATAATTGAAAAAAAATTTAGAAGGTTTCAGTTAGAGAAACTGCTAAATACTTAGGTATTAGCGGATCTTCTATAAACCCGGTTCTCAAAGATATGGATGTATTGAACAACTTCCGTAACACATTTCATTTCGACAAATATTGATTTTTTAGATAACTTTTTTAATATGATATTAGAACCTATAGTTTTGAAAAACCCGGTCAAAATTGTAAAAAAAAATAAAGAACAAAAAAAAAAAAAAAAAA
>QKWP01000132.1:26507-39312 GCA_003550325.1 Gigaspora rosea | reverse complement strand
AAAAAAAAAAAAAAAAAAAAAAAAAAAAAAAAAAACCAAATATTTCAAGTTTTCGTCTATATGCGGAAAAACCATCAGAAGATCCAAAGGCGAAGCCGACTATTGAGTTAAACATGCATTTAGAGAGGTATTGCATTTAGGAGGTAAAAATCTATAAGTGTTATATTAGTTGAGCCCAAGAAAAGCCATGCATTTAGGGAGGTCTTTCATAGGGTATGCATTTAGGGAGGTTGTATTTAGAGAGGTCTTACTGTACTACAGAGTGTTTATAATGGAATTCGGATTTGTAAAAAAATCTGAGAAAGTGCTTATACTTTTAAATCACTCTGTAAGTTTATTGAAGTTCGAGGGCGAGATTTGAGTAAAGATGATTATGGAATGCAGGAGTGCAAGGTAATAATGATAGGAGTATTATCACCTTTACAACTGAGAGAAAGCAATGAACACAGGTGGGATTTGTGTGCAAAGTGTCAAAGGGGTGATCGTTTACCACTACTGGCATCCATCTGGGTGATAGAGATCTGAAGAAAACTAAATTTTATTAACATACACGATGTATTTGTTTTTCTTTGGCTAATTTCGCCAATTTTTAATAAATGTTAATTCTTCTAAGATCTATATATAATCCAAACATTTTTAATTTAACTTAAAGTTTGTATTACCAAACGAATTTTCAATTATTTTCGAAGGATCCTTTTTTTTTTAACAAACCACTATAATATTATTGGATCTTGAGATACGATCATACTAATGAAAACTTTGACGAAGGTTGTGAAAGACAAACAAGCATTTTTCATATTCGAAAAACTTACTAGCCAGCGCAGTTAATTGAACTTCCTTCCGATCTAGTCACATGATGACGAGACATTGATTTTTATATATCGACTTTATATGTAAGTCATCCTTCTTTATAATCACCAAGTTGGTTGCTTAAGGATTTTTTTTTTTAATAAAAAAAAAAAGTGTTTATAAAGAATGTGCTTATAAATGATATATTTTTATAAGTTTAATAGTAATTTATTTTAAATATAAACGTGATAAAGCGAGAGAGGTTTATGCAGTATTATAGTATTAATTCCAAGATATATTGCTTGTTCAATATATTGCTTGTTTAATACATTGATTATTTAATATTCAAATTTAGTTTCGAGCACTTATTGTTTCACTAATATTATCCTTCACTATCTTTTTTATTATTATTTTTGGTCAATAATTTTCAAGGCAAGATATTATGGAAATGCGAGAACGTATTGCAGAAAGATGAACACAAACGCGTAAGTGTGCATGTTTTTGTTACACTTATAGACATGTGACGTGACCTTTCTATGATTTTATGAGATACATCAAAAAGATACTATACTGTAATTATTTGATATCACTTTGTATAAACATTAATCCGTCGCTACACTCCAGGTAAAACCCAGTGTTTTTGTATGACCCAATGTTGGATTGATTACAATGTTGAAGTAGGTACAAATTATTTAATTCACAATTAGGCCAAGCAAAATCAATTGGTTTCATAACCCAGCCGGATCAAAATTTGGAAGCTTCTAAAAAAAATTTTTTATATGCTTTAATAACCGGTGGGTTTTAAAAAAATTTTTACTTAGAACATCAGATATCTGGTTTTTGAGATATAGAAACTGCGATGTTGAAACCGTTTATTATGTGTCGCAAAATTGAACTCTCACTAAGGAATACTTTTTCAATGCTAAGGAAGAATTGTTAGTAAAGACGTATTATACCAAATTTAGAGAAAGTAAATATTAGAGTTAATACCTTTTATTTTATTCTTAACTAAAAGAAAAATAAATACGTGTATGTGGAAATGTTTTTTAATATTTTCGCCATGGTGAAATTATTTTCGTCTGGTGAAATTAATTTCGCTTGGCGATTATTTTTGCCAGCAAAATTATTCTGACGAACCTATTTTCGCCTGATGAAATTCAGAAATTATTTTTGTTTGCTGAAATTATTTTAATCTGTAAAATTGTTATTGAGAGCTGTATTACTATGTATAAGTTTATTCTGTATACTGTTGAACCTCTCAAAACTGTCAAATCTGATAAAAATTAATCCACCAAGTCTGTTTCTACTAATACCAGATACTGTTGAACCTCTCAAAAACCGATATGCATGCTAATCATGTTTTTGCATCGGTATTGGGAGGTTTTCAGATATGAAAACATTATAGCATTTAGAATAATATAGTAGAAACGAACTTGGCGGATTAATTTTTTATCAGATTTAACAGGTTATCGGCTTTGACAGGATCGGTTTTGAGAGGTTCACAGTAATTCTGTAATAATGTTTTCAAAATCTGTAACCTCTCAATACCGATACAAAACATGACCACCATGCATATAGGTTTTGGGGAGGTCCAGCGGTAATAGATTTTTTAATACTAAAACGTAAAAGTTGCAGCAAAAAACCTTGCTAAAAAATTTATTTAATATAAAAATTAGTTTAATTTTCGTCATTCGAAAATATTTTGGATGGCTAAAATAACTAAATTATTTTCGACATCCTAGATTATTTACAATTTAGACTGTCTAAAAATAATTTAGCCATTTAAATTTACGCCAAAGGCAAAATAATTTAGACACCCATGTATATGTGTATGTATATATCGATATTTCGATGTTTGATATAGATAATGACTAAATGTATATAGAACTAATTGGGTTTATTCTATGAACCAAACCGTACAGAAGAACCATGATTTGTTTGGTCCTAATTGAACTTAAGTGTTGACTGCACTAATATATAACATATATCAGGGATTTTCTAGTCGTAAACGATAATTAACAAATCATTGATTCTTGTGCAGAATTAAAATTTAAATATCAAAAATTTTATGAAAACTGACTTCGAGCTTCTTTAGCAACGTTTTACATACATACACATTCTAACTTACAAGTACGAAATTCACAGGGGCGTAATCTCGAATTACGGTCAAATTAATCTTAGCGCGGACAGTATTCTGTTAATTTATAAAACCATTTATTTTGTGTAATAACACACATGAATTAAGGGTTGATCGTCCGACATAGGAAGACATTTATGTAATCGTTTAATTACATTGATCCAACATACACGTTATTTCAGGACGCGTATGAGCGTCATTTCAAGGCCATACAAGTTAATTACAGGTGATAAAATTTTCAAAATAACGGACATGGATATGTTTATGCAAAAATACAGTATGACTACCGGTATGAACAGAAAATCATATTCATCCAAGAATTTTCATATAAAGTCACCCAACACAAAGTAACGTAGCAGTTTATTAATTTTAACTTAATTTTTCTAAATGTTAAATATCCAAAGAAAAAATTACCATATCTATTATTTTAAGATACAAATAATGATTAAAATAAGTTATGATTAAAATAAGTTTATTCTTGCATCCAATAATCATCTTTAGCCTCTTCACTATCTTCACAGTACAATATCTTAAGAGCCTTAACATATTTCGGTAATTTATACAATTCGCCAATGCTCACTTGCATAAAATCAAAACTAATTCCAACTTTACCGTGATCATCAGTGAAAACAGGCACTTTAGGATATCTTTGACTAAAATGAGTCAATAATATTGATTGTGCATTCATTCTACAAAATGATAATTATACAAGTTGATATACTTTAATATAAACATTACTTAAATATTCAGAAAGGAAAATGTTAATTATTTAATTACCGTTCTCCAATTTTTACAGCTTCTTCAGTTGTACTATGTTTTTTATTCAAAGCTTCTTCAAGCAAATCATTTTCAAAGGTTGCCTCATGAAGCAAAAGTGTTGCATTTTTTCCTACATTTACAAGATTATCACATGGGCGCGTATCACCAGAATATCTTAAAAAAAATATATAAAATGCATGTACCTTAATAAATTAATTTAACAATTTATTTTTCTTTGCGGATAAAAGTTGATTGTAACACTTACACAATTTTCCAACCATCTAAATGTTCAATGCTTATTCCATAGGCAAATGGACAGTGAATAACTTCTATTGCCTCAAAATTTTTGAGATTTATGGATTCTTTTAACGACTTTAGACTAAGAATAATTACAAATTTTTAATTTTTATTAATCAAATAATCGCACGAATACTTAATAATAGATCTAAGATAAAATGTGAATACCTGCTTGAAATTTTTTTAGGCGATGCATTTGGTTTTTTTGAAAATAAAGTGTCACGATTATCTATGAACTTTATTCTGGATAATCCAAAGTCTTGAACATCACTATATTCACTAAGCCATTTCCATAATTTCGGTGGTCCAACAATATGAATAAAAGCATTTGAATCTCTTTTTAACTAATCTTGTCAGAAATGATGTGAGCTTAATTAATTTACATAATCTAATAAAAATAGATATATGAAATTAAAGAATTTATATAATACCTCATTCCATTTGGATAGAATTCCCACTATTCCTAAGTGATGATCTGCATGCATGTGTGATATAAAAATGCATTTCAAACTATCAAAGAACTTTTCTATACTAATTTGCCCTTCACCACGAGGTTTACCAAATGGACCGAAATGCCTTAATAGTGCCCCAAATGTACCCTCTCCAACATCAAGTAGGATACAACCATTGTTTGGTATAGTAAGAAGTGTTGAACTCACTAAAATATTAAGAATGATTAAATATTTGTTATATTAAAAGTAAATAAAATATTATACATAACTTATCCGCTGATTTTTGGAATTTGCTATTAAAAATTCCAAAAATCTTTAACAGTGAATAACTTTTGATCCCGCCGGTCCATGTTTGATGAAACAACGATTTATGTCACCTCGGGTGTTTAAAGATTGGTTTTTTTTTTTCAATCCTTGAACACCCAAAATGATACAATTCGTTAACGATCCCGGGATCCAGTGATTGGATTTTAACAATTTTGGCTCGTTAGAATCGTCTCGTCGAGACGAACATTTTGGTAGTTGTTTCATCAAAAAGGACTGGAGGATTAAAAGTTATTCCCTGCTAAAGATTTTTGGAATGCTTAATAGTAAATCCCAAAAATCCACGGATTTGATACAAAAATAATTACCATTCCTATACTTTGAAGGCAGAGTTGAACCGGTACCAAGAGTTGTAACAATAACATCATTTCCAGGAATATCCGTTGCTTCGGGAGTTGCTTTAGCAACTTCTTCTCTTACTTGTGTTGCAACATTAAGATATTCGATGTTTTGATTTAATTCTTTTACTGCACGTGAATTTTCGTCGTTATGATCAAATAACTCTGGTAAATTAGAAACATCAATTTTGAATGAAGGCTCCATATGGAAAGTTAACAATGGAGCGGCTAAGTGAGTTGTCTTTGGAATATTAGATACTAAAAAAAAAAATTGATAAAATCGATTAGCGAAAATATAGAAAAATAAAAAAATTATTTATAATAATATTACCTGAGTCTAATAACTTTTCAGGTTGATTTGAATAATAAGGTATACGAAATCGGTTTTCATCAATCTTGGATAATTTAAATTGACTTTCTGCAATACTATTAAATATTATTCTTTGCGGACAGTATTGTTCATTCATGATAACATGCTGATATAATTAAAAAATGAAATTTATATGTAAATATAATAAGTCAACAAAATTTTAAGGTAGATAAAATATAACCATGTTATTACCTCAGTATTTGGGCCAAATTTTTTCATCCAAGATTGATATTTCTCATTTTCCAAAACACCATTACCAAGCATATGAATTATAATTCGAGGTTGTAAATCTTTATTTTCCGTTTGATATGTGGCAAGTTCTGGAGATGCACATATTGAAGGTATGTAAGATGTAGAGGGAACATCTATAACAATGAAGATCTATAATATATAATATGGATTTTGAATTATATTTAAAAAAAATTTATTTGATGGGAGTAAAGATATTAAATAATGTTTTACCGCGCCGGCTCGAGAAGGTCCCAAAACTTGGTTTGGATGAACGATTGTTCCGTCTGGGGCAGTAACAGATTTACCATTCACTAAGTCAGCTAGTGTGCAAACATAATTTTAAAAGATTAATAAATAAATAAGTAAATATAAATCTAAAAAAAAAAAAAAACACAATAAATGGTGGCCAACCATATTGAGGACCAGGTCTTAAACCAAAGGCTTTAGCAGCAGCAGGATCAAATTTTCCTTTATATTCTGGACCTATACAAACATAAGCGATAGATATTGTTGAAGGACTTGATTTTGGTAATCTCTGAGGGAACAATTTTCTGCGTTGTTGAATCAAAGAATCTTTATCATCTTTAGGAGATGAAGGTTGATCATTTTGTACTTCATCGGGAATGTCTAACGCGGAATTTTCTTCATATTCATATGTTTTTGGTTTTTTTGCCACTGGAACTTTATGATTAGAAGGTTGATTACTTTTACTTTTATTAAACATTAAAGATAAAATTTCTTTCTTGTATTGTAAAGATGTATTATCAACAGTGTCAAGTGTAAAATCATTAGATCGTTTGGATGGTGAGCTAACACTCTCTTGTAAATTTGAAGATGAAGGATTATTATTTGATTCTTCAGGATTAATAAATATTGGATATATAGTGATATTATCATCCTTTAATTCCATTCCATCTGCTTGAAATTCATGTGTCGCTACTGACATTGTTGATCTATTTTTAACCATTTTATTAATGAATTTCACGAAAGATTATTATTATTAAAATAGTAACATATAAGTTTATATATATATATATTAACAATTTACCTTACAATAAAACCTCTAGTCGCAGTTATAGCATGCGTCAAATTTGGACCACCATATAATTTGATTTCTTTTGTACCTGCATCGGCAATTGTAAGTAGCATACCTAAAAAAGAAGCATAAAAGCTTGATTAAATAACTATCATTCTTTAAAGCTGCGTTTTGTCCATACAAATAATCTATTTAAACTGAGTTTCGATCCTAATTTTAACAGGCCATCCGGATTCTATCAAATCTGGATCAGATTATGTATAAAGCTAACTTTGGGTACATCCTTAGGTCCATAATTTAAGTTCTTTGACCAATCCTAGTAAAAATCTCTGGTCTAGACATCTGAATTTATCTGAATTGAAGGATCAATCCAGATTTCGGATTTAGGATCGAAACACTAATTTAAACATACATTTATATATCAGATATGTGAGTGAATTATGTAGAAATGCATCAAATCTTTTTAAATGATTTTTTTTTTTTTATACAAATATAACTCAATAAAAACTTGATCAAGTTTAGATTAACCCATTTTTTTGAATGAATTCTATAATTTTTCTAGAAAAATTTTTATTAGATTTGATTGAGTTATTTTTTATTCAAAGTTTACTTTGAAAAAATTTGTTGCGTTTCTACTGACTCATCACATATATTATTTATTTAAATACCTGGAAGTCCACCAAAACAATCCCAATTAACTCTAGTCAAAAAGACATTTTTTAATTTAGAAACTTTTAATTTATTTTGTAAGCAAAACCTTTGAGTTCCTTCACCACAATTAAATAAATATCTTTGACTATTATTATGACCATCAAAATGTACCATTATCGAAGGTGGTACATCAAAAGTTCCACTACCAATTAATTGTATATAAGATTTCATATTTGTAGGTTTTGTAGTAGAGAATTGGTTCAAAAAGATTTTTTGAAGGAAGGAGGACGAGGTGCGAATTTTTAAAGGACGTTGATGGATCACGAGAGGAACTGACTTATGAATAAGTCGACTTAACGAAGAAAAGATGATGGAAGGCAATTTTGTAAATTATTTTAGAGGAAAAGAAAAAAAAAAAAAAATCTTGCATGGCGATAAAAATCATTTTCGATCTTTAAATTTTATCAAGTTATACAAGGCGCAGTTAATTTACTACGCCAGAAGTTCGGTTTATGCATCAATGTTACGCAAATTTTACACTAGGGTCGCAACAGAAATCAAGCTTGATTTCTGTTGACCCAGCATGTTACACAAAATTGGGTAAATCGATTTACATTTCCGACTTGATTTCCGGATTACAAGTTTTCGTGCGCAAAATTTAAAACTGAAATATTTCAAAATTTTATTATGTTAGTTAATCTTTCATTATTAATTAAAAAATATTCAGCATACTAGCTTCTGTTATTTTATTAAAAAATCCCAATTTTGAAAAAATTTCGATTTGCTTGGTTTCTGTTGACTCAACCCCAAATACTAAATTTTTAATTAATATCTGATCTTACAGTATTAGAAAACGATATAAAAAAGCTTACAATATTTTATTTACAATGAATGCATGAGAATAATATATATTACATAATGAATAGATAAATAATATTACAATACAAACTCAGAATTCAAAATTTTCTTACAATGCTCATTAAATAATTGATTCATAATATTTTTTAAATTTATATCAAGTTGTTGAATAAAGTTGTAAGGTTTATAATATGAATTTGCACCATTAATTTCAAGTTGTTGAGGAACATGAGTATAAAGTACATATTCGTTATGTGATATTTTTTTTCTTTTAGGACAATATTTGTAATCTGGGTACAATTTTTTGTGGACCATTTCTGCAATTGAAGATATTTTATAATAAATATTTTTTCTTTCAACAACGTTAATGTTATTCCATAACTTGAAATTATAAAGATTTCCATTCCATAAATCACTAGCGAACTGTGAAACTTCTTTTAAGTCGTTTTTTTTTCGTTAAAGAAAACCAATAAGCAGCAAAATCTTTACGAAAAATCATAAAACTATTTTGTGCTCTTGGCGGATTGGACTTAGTTTTTTTCCTCTTGGGTGTAATCAATTCTTTTAAAGAAAGAAAAGTCTTGGATTCAAGTTCATGAATGACATTAAGTTCTGCTAATGATTCAACTATATTTTCAATTTTGCACATTATTAAACCGCGCCTAAAGCTTTTAAAATTCTGAAATATATATATATAGTTGCAAATAGCGATGGGAATTTCTAATTGTTAACTATATAAATCATGTTAACAATTTAATTGTTAAAATGATTTATATATATAAATCATTTTAACAATTAAATTGTTAACATGATTTATATAGTTAACAATTAGAAACTCCCATCGCTAGTTGCAAACATTCTAATAATGCTCTGCTCCTTTGATGGAACTAACAAATACGAAAAATAGGTGATTCTAAATTGTCGCATTTATAATTTATTAAGGATAAAATTTTTTTCAAAGGATCACAGGGTATTACATTTGAATTTTTAATTTTTCACTAAATTTAATTTACTAGCCGCACGGAAAAAAAGCTTTTGATTAGGTAATCAATATAATATGATTAAATTTACAGCAGTCTGAAAATCAAAATTAGTTTTAAAATACTTTTTAATCAATTTGACGAGTCCTTAGAAAAAATTCTCAGAGATCAATTTTATTATTTTTTGTTAGTAAGGGACGTCACATTGTTATAGGATTCTTAAGATAATACAAAATATTACAATATATATGGAATTAACTTCAAAGTCCCTATTTTTATACAATATTGGTTTAACGTAAATTATGTATTAGGGTGTCCAGAATTCTGCGGTGCATAATTCTGCTCGCTCTAAAAATATTTTTTTTGTATTGTCTTTAATCACTTTTTAAAAACTAATACAATACAAAAAGATATTCTTAGAGCGAGCAGAGTTATGCACCGCAGAATTCTGGACACTCTATTATGTATGTCCTCTATTCGTTGTTCTACTTTTTATTTTATTTCTAACCAAAAAAGGATGCAAATAGTAATTGTTATTATTTAACCCAAAATTATTAAAGGAACGAAATCTTAATTAATGTTCACCAATTGTGGGAAGAATTAATTTATGGGTGGGTACGATCTACACAAATCGAAAAAATCATATGCAAAAATTTCAAGAATCGATGTAAACATATTTATTTTAAATTTAATTTGTACAAGTTTTAATTTTGTATGTAGGGCTAGTTATACAAATTAGAGTGTCCAGAATTCTGAGGTGCATAATTCTGCTCGCTCTTAAAATATCTTTTTTGTATTGTATTAGTTTTTAAAAAGTAATTAAAGTCACGTTTTTCTTACGGAGACAATACAAAAAAATATTTTTAGAGCGAGCAGAATTATGCACCGCAGAATTCTGAACACCCTAATACAAATAATTTTAGATGGAAAATCTTGAAATTCATACTCTATTGGGGTATTTCATATATTAAATAATCAAGTCTATATAAGGTTTATAATAAAAATTACTAGTACAATTTTTACGTATTATCTATACCCATGAAGATCCTAATATACCCGGCAATATTTTTTTAACCGAATCTTCAAAGATTCAGCATTAAAACTATTACAGAAATTTACAATGAAGCTTTACCTATAATATGATAAGAAACTCTTTTACACATTTATGTATTTAAATTTTTTGTTATCAAAGCCAATTCTTAAAATTTATGATTAAAACATTTAACGATTATAAAAGGTAATTTTAAAATAGTCCAGCATTAAAACTATCATAATAACTTTTGATAAAAGTTTATATATAATATGATTAAAAACCTCTTCACACAATTACGATTTTAAAATTTTGATTATCAAGATTATCATGACAAATGCTTATCATTTGGCCAGGGTATATAGCGAAACAAAAGAAAAAATTCTTACTAATTGAATAAACAAAAATGATCAATTAATTAAAATTTTTAAATAGTAACTTCATTTGGCTATATCGGACTTTTGGTGGTCGTCCTGGCGCACTCGTATTTTGTGACAGGTGATATTAGCATCACATGGTTTCGTCTAACAACTATACCTACACTATATAATTTGACTGATTAGACACTAATGGGAGATGGCATCAAGAAAAAAAATAATTTCAAAATCAATTCAGATTTTATTGTTCTAGCCCACAATAATGAAAACTCCAAAGAAACATAAATGCAAAATCTGCCAAAAAATATTCACACGCCCAAGTTCTTTGAAAACTCATATTTATAGTCATACTGGAGAGAAACGTAAGTAAAATAAAAAAATGAATTGAAAATTTCGTAAAATACAATTTTGTTAGTAGTGATTTCACTTTATGTGCTGTAAGTACATTCTAATCTATTTTAAATTCTTAAACAGCATTCAAATGTCCAGTCGAAGGTTGTGGTCGCCACTTTTCAGTTGTCAGTAATCTTCGTCGTCACCAGAAAGTTCACTCTAAGATGTAATTTACATTTCTAAATTCAATTATCCTCATTAATTTTCTTGAGTCAATGTAAGAGAACATCGTACAAGTTTCTATTTTCCAATCATACTCCACTCCATACAATCACAAGTTGAGTGATTATAGAGGAGGAGTCGTGCTCATATGTAAATTATGTGTGATAATGATTCACAAAAAAAAAATAATAATAAGATATAGATTTATTTAACCACTGCGGAATAATTTTGCTATTTCTTTACACAGTATTAATGAACAAAAATTTTAAAGCTAGCGCTAGTTTAAATGATGCATCAATTTAATTTAATTATTTATTGTTTCTATATATTTATAAAGAAAAAAAAATCAGTTGCAAATTTTCTTTGCAATTTCTACTAAATCTAAAATTTCTTTGCCTTTTATATTTGAAAAATTAGGAAAACCTTGATCTAATAATTCTTTGATGAGGAAGTTATATTCCATTTCTGTCGCAATACGAAAGAAATTCGCTTTTAACTTTACCTCAATCATTTCTTCAGGTGTAATATTTGTCACCCAAAGAAAATGACATAACCTCCAACAACTAGTCCACTTTTTTAGCATAATACGCGAATTTATATCCCAGAGTTTGTTCATTCGTGATTTAATATCCTTTCTCTTCCAATGATCAGAGTTTTTTGCTAATGATGTATCTTTGACTTGTTCCTGATAACAAATCTTTAGCATGTTAAAAAATACTTTAGTTAATGAATAAGTTAATTTCAACATTTTATAATCCTGAATTCCGATTAATCTTTTACAATTATTGTAATGTAAATCCCAAATTTTTAGATATTTAGAGCAGCTTTGAATATCCTCCATTTTTTTTGGGAGTTGTTCGGGTTCCATTAACCCTTCGAAGACTTCCTCATTAAAGTAATTGCTGATAGGCTGAGAAAACATTTCAAATATTTTGCTTGGATCATGAGACTCAAAACTCTCTGACATTCCCTTTTCTCTTCTTGTTTTCTTCAATAAATCTACAAATTCTGATCGCACAATCAAGAATTTGTAAGTTTTAATTGTTTGAAAAAAAAAAAATTTTGATTCCATGAAATATTAACATACCCAGTAATTTTGATTCAGGATAATTGCTTTTCGTCGCTTGTTCTATTCGGTGTTCTTTAAGGGTTTATTAGTTGATAAGAAAGTTTCAATCCGTATACTGGTACGGTATAATTTGAAAATCAATAATAACCAAAAAACTAGCCGTCATACCAGAATTAACATTTATTGAATCTTCATTATCTATATAATATTTAATTAAAAGTTAATATATAGCGTTTCATTATTATGATTAAAAATCATTCGTGAAGTCTTATCTACCTCTATTTAGTGTATGCTTTAGGACATAAATAAAAATTTTAATTATATTAACATTGCGAGTACTGAACAATTGTTGAAATATTTAATTTAAATATGAAATTATACACTTACTAAACTATCATCATTAACTGGCTCGCTATTCTTTAACTCGTCTACATATACAGATGTACGATTCTTGTAATTCGTATCAGGTTCTACTTTTTTTTTTTTTTTTTTTTTTTTTTTTTTTTTTTTTTTTTTTTTTTTTTTTTTTTTTTTTTTTTTTTTTTTTTTTTT
>QKWP01000132.1:0-19221 GCA_003550325.1 Gigaspora rosea | reverse complement strand
TTGTTCGTTGGAGTATTGGTCGTCTTCTATATCGGTTTCCATTGGTATCTGGTTTTCTCTTGTGTCGTTGTTGACGGGTTCATGTAGTGGTGTTGTTGCCGACATAGTCGGCAACAGGTTTTTGAAGGAAGTTGGTATTGCGAAGGCTGCGGAGTAATTCCTTTTCCTTAATATAGTTAGAGTTTGTATTGTGTGAGGTGGGCAAGGCCCAAATATCACTGTAACAGTTAGGCTTGTAGTACGAGTTTTGTGTTTTATCTCTACTGTTTGTTTATTTCCGATTTTTGATGATGTACAGGAGAGAGTGTTCGCTGTATCAGGTTCTACTTATAATTATTATATTTATAAATAAAAAAATTTGTTATTAAATTACTAAAACTGGGTATAATTTCACATTTTGGTCTAAATTGAGCTTAATTCCGGCCAAAATATGAAATTACGCCATTGGGCATTTTTTTCGGACTAATTCAAACCCAAATTATATTACCTTTTCCTTTTTTATCAAACGCCTTTTTCTTTCTATTTATATTCTTTTAGGTATATTAATTAAAAAGATAGGATTTAATTTATTTGTCTTCGGCGGCAAACATTTAACAGGTCAAATTATAAAGTACGTACTAAATTAATATCATAATCTAATTCTGAAAACTCTGAATCCTTTGAATTTGAAGATTCTACTCTAATAGTTGTCTTTAAAAAAATAAATGAATAAGATATTAATATATAATACTGAGGAGTTTTTAGCTTTTGCTAAAAGTATTTAAAATTTGTATATATTAGCATTATATTAAAATTTTGCGTTATTTTCAAACATATAAACAAGCAATCATTTCATACCTGTGCGATATTAATGAAAAGTTTCATTTACTATTAGAACATAATGTAACCAGATAAATAACTTACCCCGTCACTTGAATTGTTAGCCTGGCTATTTTCCAATGTTATTTTCGATAAATCTAACATAACTTCAACATCATTATTTTGCTCACCACCATACTTTAATTAATATTATATAGTATTAAATTTTTACAATCAATATTTTTGATAACTAATAATATAGATAAACTTACTGATGTATCATTTTTAGCCTTTTTTGATGCTTTATAATTTCGGTTGATTTTGCGCTTTCGAGCTAAATTTTCTGGTTCTTCGATTTCTTCATCTGAATCTTTATATTCAACCTATAGATTTTCATTATATTATTATATTAGTGTTTAATATTGTAAAAGCAAAATTCTAGATAATACTACATACCAAAATAGAATCATGTGAAGCTGGATAGTTTCAAGCTGTTAGAAATAATTAATAATAATCGCAATAAAAATTTTATTTTAGTTCTTACTTCTTGGTTCCTTACTTTTATCAACAAAAAATTCCTGGTTAAAAAAAAATAATTAGAACTATTTAAAAATCTCATATTATGAAATGCAATTATGTATTTATTAATACTCTTACCGGAATAGGATCATTAACAAAAACAAAAGGTACACCTCCTGATCCAATATTAGGTTCATTAATTATAGAAGTTCTTTCAATTTCGACATTTTCAATATCACTCTTTTAATAGTGGATTAGGTTAAAAAACTTGCTATAAGTTCTAATGTTAATTGAAAATTTTATCTGATTATTAATAATTGAAGCGATTGATAATACGTCCTAAAAATTTGACACACAAAAGTAAATGAGAATTTAGTCGATAATCATTTCTACTGAGTTGTCGGGCCGGTTTTCGAAGAGCTTAACCATTGATTAATTTACAAGTTCATTTTCGCTTGGTAGTGGACTATCTTCTGTCAATGTTGAAGGGATACGTTCTATATTACCATGCTTTAGTTAACATTACGTCTTAATGTTAGACTATCATTATTTTTTTTTAATTGGTTAACAGCAGAAATGTATTATTATTCACTTACATTATCATCCTTATCATAATTATTTTTTACTACCTTGAACACCTTATTTATTTCAGATTTAGTGGTCCTATCTTGAGATTTCTTCCTGTAAGTGCTATTCTTTGCTGAACTGATTTCTTTACTTTTTGCACGTGAAGAAGCTAAAGCATCAAATATCATTTCATTTATCTCATCCGTGTCATCATATTCATCTGATCCAGATTCGATTGATTCCTTTATAAATTTGTTAAATTATTATTTTATGAATTTCATATTTTAATCGAAGTAATAAAAGTTTAATAATCCTACCTGATTATTCGAATTTAAATTTTGCGCTTTATTTTTTTGAATAACCTCACTCTCCTCAAAAGGTGGTGACACAGAATTATCGCATTCAATTGAATTATCATCGATTCGCAATATTTTTTCTCCCTTATCATCTATGTCCATCCTGTCAAGATTAATATCTTCAGCTTGTATAACATTTTCTTGAATCGTACTAGAATAGGTTACAGGATCCAAATCTTGAAATTCACTTCCTTGATCCTTCTTAAGATTTTCTATGTTAGAATTTATCTGTCAATATAAAATCAATGTAATAAATTACTTCATCGTCAATTATAATTGGAACCTCATTCTGCTCCGTAAGATTTAAGACCTTTAAAAAATTTTCTCTTTTGATAAGCACCAATTTGATGCATCCAAATGTAATGTTTCGGAAGTTTCATCGTTTAAAAAAAAGGTAACGGAAAACAATGGGTTCGTATTAAAAGTGGCATTGGTTATTTTGCCTTCGGTAGCTTTCCAAATAATATTAAAGGAATATTTTATAAGTTCGTCTCTATTTTCTACCGTCTCAATCATTTCTTGACAAATTATTTAAAAAATGAATCTATATGAACGATCATATTTATAGATGTTTTCTAAATGATGTGATCATATTTTTAAATTGATTTTTAATATGACTAACTCGAGAGAATTCTATTTGATTATTATTGCGACTACTGATTAAGATATTTTATTCTGATTCTGTATATAATGAAATGTTTCTGTTTGTGCCTAATAAATAATATATCATAAACTATGTTTATATGAGTGTAAAGAATAAACAGACGAAACTTAAACATCATTAAATAGGTATATATTCGAATAAAATCTATTTTAACTATGCATACAACCTTGATTTATGTCAGCCATTGTTGTGATTTTTGTTCTCAAAAGTGCTTTAAATTGCACAAAAAAGTCTTGAAATGATCAATAACAAAAGTTACCGGTAAAAAATTTTGACCTGTCATTTATTGGGGTAGTAACTATATGAAAATACTCTGAAAATTTCTTCTTCTCTTTTCCTTTATCAACTTTTTTTAGGTTTATAATTATTATTATTACTATCTTTATATGAACTATTTTTAAATTCAGATTGGTTGTTCTTCTTCTAAAACAGCTTTTTCTTTTAGATCTGTTTCATCTTCTAATAGTTGTGTTAAACCTGTCTTTTCTGTTGAACTTCTTTTTAATAAAGCATCAAAATCAACAGATATTATTTCTTGGAGTTCTTCTTCTTCTTCTTCTTCTTCTTCTTCATAAATCATATAAATCTCTAATCTAAGAACCATCATTTCCTCTATGAACATTGCCTTTATATTTTAATGCTAGTCTTATTTCTTCTGTTATTATTCTTTCTTGTTCTTCTTGTTCTTTATTATCCTTACTATTAATTTTCATATTATTACTTAAAATACTTAAATTTTAACATATTGATACTATTTACAATAAAAATTTTAAGACTCTAGCATTTCAATTTAAAATGTTAAGAGGGGGATACTTATAATTCTGACTGTATTTAGCAAAACTACAAGTACTACGTAGATATTATCTCTTAATTTGTAGATCATTTCCAGGCAAATTTGCCTGGAAATTTAAACAAAGATATCTTAACACCCACCTGACCAAATTTAATGAATTTTTTTTTTATTTAAATTCTATGAAATTATAGAATTCAAATAAAAAAAAATTTATTGAATTTGGTTAGATATTTGTTGAGATATTTTTGCTCAAAGTTTTACAAAAAATCAAAATATCTATAAAAATAGAAGCTGCGCCAAATTTTTTTTGAAACTTTGAATGAAGATATCATAACAACTAGACGTACCTGAAGCATCCATGAGATTTTTTAATCAAGCTCTAAGTAAAGTTGTAGAGGAGTGTCTTAGTCCCATCACTACATGTGACAAAAGGGGTGTGCTGGACAATCTAAGATTTGAGATAGTCTTTTTTTTTCATAGTTGAGTAAAATTAGGGAGCAATTTTGTATTATTTACTTCCTGGGAAGTAGTTTTTCTTCTATTTATAACGATAAACTAGGTGTCCAGAATTCTGCGGTGCATAATTCTGCTCGCTCTAAAAACATTTTTTTGTATTGTCTCTATAAGAAAAACGTGACTTTTAATCACTTTTTAAAAACTAATACAATACAAAAAGATATTTTTAGAGCGAGCAGAATTATGCACCGCAGAATTCTGGAAAATTTTCCAAAACGGGTAAATAAAAAGATAAAGCCACAACTTTAATTAAATTAATGTTTAGAAAAAGTGATTTGATTTGTAGATCTACTTTCTATGTTTGTAAACCGCTTTTTAGCATGTTTTCTGAATAATCCTCTTTTAGCGATAAATAACTATGTAGAAATTCCTGGGAAAAAAGGAGTAATATTGAAGATGAGTGTTGATTTTTTTTCTATTTTTTTTTCCACAGCAAGAATGAATCATAACAATCCCATTATCTGTTTTATTTCTGATGAAGTTGAAAAGTTAACATCCAAAAAGGGGAAGGAACTTGAGGATGCTGTTGTTGAAGTTTTGAGGAGCAAAGGCGTAGATTGCATAGGTATAGGGTGGGTTTTCACTGAGTTTGTGCAAAATGTTGTGTATCTGAAGTTACGCTGCCACTATCGGTGTAAATTATCTGGGAATTGAAAGCCCTTCGTGGCCACGGTTTTGGCCGTGAACATTCTTCCCAGTTTCCGATGTCCAGAAATCGCTGGCGCCCTGCTGGATTTATGGTGAATAGGATACATAAACTATCGAATTGAAAGCTCTTCGTGGCCATGTCTTTGACATGAATGTTCTTCTATAGTTGTAAACGATATACACATACTCAAGATTATTTGTTTTATCAATTATATAGAACAAAGAATGATGGGGGAGTCGATGTTAGGGGAGAATTATTTGGTATGCCATTTGTTGTGCAGTGCAAAAATTGGGAATCGCAACAGATAGGTAGATGTTTTTTTATTCTTTTTGAATTATTAAGCAAAAATAGTATTTATTAGGTTTATATTTTATAGGCCCCTCGATTGTGCGTGAATTGATAGGTGCACTTGACCTGTATCCTCGAAGTACAATTGGCATCGTAGTAATTCCATCAAAAATTAGATATAACTATAGAAAAAATAATTGGGAATGTGGATATACACCTGGGGCGTATGATATAGCAATGAAATCAAGTTGTGAAATTATTCTCACGGATATAAGTGATATTTTTTTAGATCTCATTCGAACAATTCTTCATCAAATATCCAAACAAATTGATTTTCTCACAGACTGAGTAAATGAATATAGGTTTTTATCTCTGAGTAATTTACTTTCATTTACTTTTTTATTTTTTTTATTTTTGTTTCTATCTCCTATTTTGTGTTTTTTTTTTCTATTTTTTATTTAGAAATTAATCTTTATAATGAGTAAATTTCAATAATTAGTAATATCATAATAACTGCAAAGAAAATTAACAAATATACTAACAAATTTTACTTTCTAATTATATGAAAAACTTAGTATTGCAAAAAAAAAAAAACATGAATCAATATTTCCTGTTCAAGATACATATCTACTCTAACTTCATTAAATATTAGTCGAAATAATCTAGTTTCAGAAGTTGGGAAAGCTATAACAGACGCCCTTTGCAAGGATACTACACTAATTTCATTGGATATTAGTAGTAATAAACTTGATTCAGAAGTTGGAAATGCTTTGGCTGATGCACTTTCCAAGAACACTACGCTGACTTTCTTGACAATATACAAGGAAATATGCTTGGTGACTATAGAGGAAAAGCCTATGCTAATATAGTGCCTTTGATACAATATTAAAATTCAACATAGAAATGTAAAAAAGTTTTGGGTCGCATCATTTAAATTATTAAATGCATTTATTTTTTAATAATTGATTAATCTTTATTAACCGGTTTTATCTGTTTTCTCTCCACATAAATAAATGTTGTATTGTAATACATTGTAACACACATTTCTTATAAATATAAATAAAAAAATAAACGCTTTATCTAATCAAAAATGAGAATCTGAAATTCTAATAGGGTCACAGCTACATGCAACAATTGTTGTGCAAAAAAAATTCGGTGTGGTGTGATTATCATTAACCTTGTTACCAATGCAAATATCGCAATATCGAGTGCGAATGTGAAAAATTTCGCAAGAAATGCGGTCCCGAACCTTGACCAAAAAAAAAAAAAAAATTAATGACCACATTTGTTTAACAACCAAATAGGAATTTTATACTTTACATATAATGAAAAATGAAATGTTAAAATAAAATTGACTGCATCAATAACTAGTTTTAGAAAGCTTTACTCAATTTCTATTATTTTTGAAGAATTGAAACAAGAATTATATTAATAAAACTTAGAACAATTCAAAAAAAGACCAATTTTTACTTTGAATACATCAAAAAGATTGCATTGTATTTTATTCTGTTATTATAATCCAATTCAGGATTTAAAGTGGCTAAATTTATACTCTGATTTGCCTAAATTCATGGCCAAGATTAATTCACTCTCCAGCCCAAATTTATTCTTAATTCAGCCCAAATTTGTGCAATCTTAGCTGTTTAATATAATTCTGCCCAAATTTTTTATTATAATTCCGTTCAAATTTATACGCTGATTCGACTCAAATTAATTAACAAAATTTATAATTTAACACAGCCAAAATTTAAATTATCGTTATCATCGTCATATCTATGCGCTATAAACTCTATATACTGCATAATTAGTTAGTGTATTTGTAATGTAAACGAAGATAATGATGAAAATTTTAAATTCTGTTTTAGAACTTCATAAAACTAAGTCGACAAGTCATGGAATCGACTCAATCAGATCAGATATATCTAGCCCAATCAGATGTTTATTTATGTTTACCTGTTTGTTATTGTCGATCATCCGATCTTTCTTTTACATGTTGTAAAATGGCAGTACTTTCATTCTTAATATCCGTAAAAGTCATAAGGTAATTATCATGATTATATTAAAAGTATAATAATTTGTATGATGAAGTATTTAAGTAAGGTTGCATGTAAAAATTAAAATAATTCTAAACAAAGAGGCCTAGTACCCTTGAGAAAGCGCACTTTTGAAAACCTTCAAATTTTGAAGCAGATTTGTTTAATTCTTACATAAGGTCAATGGGCCATATCTTTGAGAAATATTTTAATTAAAACCTTACTCAATATTCTTAATTGGCAGGTTTAATAATTCTAAAACAAAGTGATTCAGAAACTTTGAGAAGGCGTACTTCTAAACACCTTCAAAATTTTGAAGCAGAATTTGCTTAATTCTCATATAAGGTCAATGAGTCATATCTTTGTGAATTATTTAGTTTGAAAAAGCCAAAATTTATTTAGAATAAACACTGATTAAAAAATATTATTAATCTTACACTCTGATGAAAGATGAAAACAATTAACACATTTTATTCAAATTTTAATAAGGTAAAAATTTACTAGTAAATCCTACAAATATTTACTACTATAATGGACCTCATCCTGAATTTTTGAAATTTAATATGCGAAATGTTTTTTGGGGGATTCTACTAGGTGAAGTAAATGTTTTTATAGTTGCTTTTGATGAATTATTGTTAAAAACTACTTCACTATCATCTAAGGAATTTAAAGAATAAAATATATAAGATAAATACTCTCTAACATTCCATAATTCTAAAAAAAATCTTTTAACATAGTAATTGAACATTTAAACAACGGAATTCGTGTATGTCCTATTAATAATTTCCTGTAGGCAGGGGAAATTTTTTTATCCATAAGATAAAAAAAAATTTCTTGAAAAAAATGAACCAAAATAACTGGAATTTTTTCTCTATTTAATAATCTTTTGATTCGATCAATCGAATCTTTACCTAATTTGCCTAATTTTTTTTTATCCTCATTTATATGAGGTTCCGGATCTTGATGAAATGGCCTGTATGATACTTCTACAAAAAAAAGTTCATAAAGATTTTTATTGCTTCCAGTAACATATCCAATTACATCGCCAAATTTTTGTGCACCACGCTCTGTTGCTGAAAGACTCTGAGCTTGATTCCAATGTTTAAGGAACCCAGGAGAAATAAAATTAATAATAGACGGTAAGATATCGTGAGTAAAAGTTGGTTCATTAATAAGACTTGATTTCTTCTGATAATATGGATTATTCCAAATACATTTAATGTTACAAACTAATTGTTTGCTATCTCTCTCTACTTCATTCTCTTTTTCTTCAAGCCAAGCTAATGTTTTTTTTTGATTAAATGGCATCTCTTTTATTGGTATTCCTATTTCGTTAAGCTGTTTCACTCATTTAGATTTTTGAGTTTTTGGAATAAACTAGTTTTTTTATTAGTAATATTTTCTACATCAATTATACCCAAATATAAAGGTCATCTTCATCTATCTCTTCCTCTGGCGCTTCTGAAATGTAATCTCCAATAGCTAATAACAATTTGTTGTTATTTGAAGACCACTATTAAAATATATAATTGAATTATATAAAGATTTTCACTATGTTCTGAAAAAACAAACACATATATTTATAATGTATTTACATTCTTAATACTTTGTATTGCTGAAATTGTTTTAGCATCATGTGAAGGATCAAATTCTGACCAACCAAAGTTTCTATTCGCTTCAATTAGCAACAAAGACAACGTATAGGTTTTTTTATAATTGTTGGGAATTTCTTTCATCAAATCAAAATAGACTTTCGTAATATTCCTGTCATTCTAAAAAAAAATTATTAAAAGGCTTATACCATTTTTTATTTCAAAAAATTTACATCTGATAATTTTTCTTTAATATTGTTCTCTAAATATTTTTGCTTGAAATTGTTATAAGCAGCTACAAAATTAGTTTTCTCCATATTTGAATAATTTGCTGCGAAATTACCATGATATATGTGATAAACCACATATTCATGAAAAGAGTAATCATTATCTTTCTTATTCTTTTAAAGTCAAAGTAACTTTCAAATGATGCGACTCTATTTGTTTTGACCTTTGACATTTCAAAAATTGTAAGAAACAAAAGAACAAAATTTTTTGTTGTGTAAATAACCTTAATTCAACAATTTAATAGACAAAAAAACACGCGCACTAATACTTTATCTGAAATTACATGTGTCTGTCGTGTCATGTAAAAAATTAAAATATAGTTGGGCACGAGATATTTGTATTGATTAATAAATTTAAAAACGCAAACTATTGAGATAATTTTTATAAAATACAATTTAATTAAAAAAATTTTATATATGAAAATTTATCCCATTATTAAACAGATTTTTTTTACACTTTTAAAAATTTGGCCCATCTAGATAATTATGGGTGTGGTAAAGACATAATAAGAGAAGTGAATTGATTTATATTTATTTTTTAAAGTAAAGCATATTTTAAAAGTTCCATTGGTAAATTTATTAATACTGTATTTCTTTTTTTTTTTTTTATATAGTATTTAGTAATTTAAATTAATTAATCATCCAGCTTAGATAAAAATCATAAGCCTATATTATTACTTAAATCTGCCCCTAATTCGGCCAAATTTATACTATGCTCAAATTAATTCATGCCTAATTCGGCCCAAATTAATGCTAGTTTAAATTCATCTTCAGCTTTTTTAAAAGTTTTTTTAGGCTTGTATAAATTTTTTGTAAGTTTTTTGCATTTTAAAAAAAATTAATACACTTTAAAAATTTTTATTAATTTTGTGAATAAATATATTTTTTCTGGAAAGTTTTATATGTGCAACTCTTAGGTGCGTCATAATACCCCTCTCCCTTAAAAAACGAAAATATTGATAAATTAATAAATTTAGAATTAAATGCGCTGCGCCTTATACTCATTGATAGTCTTTAAAAAGCAAAAAAAAAAGTGCTATAGGAGTTAAATATATTTAAACAGAATTTAGAGAATAGTGAGTCTTCAAGTATTATTCTTATCTAGCCGTTAATCGTTATGGGTTCGCAGATTTCACCAGCGCGCATATTTTTCATCATCGTCATCATTTCGCATTTTATAACTATTTTTCTTTCTTTCATAATTTAATTTTTTTTTATACAGGTCCATATTTGCACTTTCTAATTCTTCTTCAATTTTTTTTAATTTTTTATAATTATCATCATTTTTTAGACATTTGATCCATGTATTTAGTTTTAATATTTGGGATTCGTAATTAATTTCATCAGTATAACGTATTCTTTCTTTATTTTTAATGGTTTTCTCAAGCTCAACTGTAATTGAATTTACCTTTTCATCTAATAGTTTTAATTTTTTGTCAGATTCATCTTTAATTTCTTTTAATTTACCTTGTCTAAAACCTGCTATTCTCATAAATCTAGTATCATAATGTCTTTTTTTTAAATTTTCAATTATTATTTCAAAATTATATTGTATCTCTTCCATTTTATTAGCTACAATATTTTGAATGAATTTATCATCATTAATCTTGTTCTCATTGAATTCTACTTTGATATGGTCATTTAGTTTCTTAATGTATTTATCTATTTCATTTTGTCGATTTTTATTAGCATTACTATGTTCTTTTTTAATTTTTCAATTTTTATTTCAAAATTATTTCGTATCTCTTCCATTTTATTTTGAATGAATTTTTCATTAAACTTGTTCTCAATAAAGTCTACTTTGATATAGTCATTTTCATTTAGTTTCTTAATGTATTTATCTATATCATTTTGTCGATTTCCATTTGCAGTTTTTGCTAACTTTCTGGTTTTTTCCAAATTTTCTTTTTAAAAAGTTTTCTCAATTCCAAGATTATTTAATTTTTGCGTTCTTAATTTAAACAATTTGGTATGTAAATTATCATTTTCATTAATTAAATTTAATAATTTATTTTTCAATGCTTCATAATTTTTTAGCTCTTTGATTTCTGTCTCTAGTGTTGATATTTTGAACTTATAAACTAATGTCTTTAATAAGTCTATATCTGGTTCTTGTTTAAGCTATTTTAAAATTTCTTTCATGTAGCTTTCTTTTGCTTCCAATATTTCTGCACTTTCTACATTTTCAGCTGCAGTATTTTCTAATTTCGTGTCATCGATACTTTTTAATCTAGCATAATTACTCTAAGTTTTTGATTTGTTAACACTTCGATGTATGGATTCTATATTCACATCTAATGATTTATAAAGTACTATGATTTGCTATTAATATAGTTAACTATAGCTTTTGAACAAACTTTATTATTTATATTAATAATAGTTCGCTCCTCTATTTAAGGTTGTAATTTTGACCAAAAGTATTATTTTATATATTCTACTGTATAAGAGCAGTTTTATTAATTTTAAATTAAATTGAACATTTAGTCTTAATGCAAAAGACATTAAAAACTAAAATAAATTGCAAATAAATAAATCGAAAAAATCAAATATTATTATATTTAGAAAGCAGCTTCACTGATCAATTAAAATTTAGATACCCATAATATATTTTGAATTGAAATTTTTAATTTAATTCTGAAAGATATAAATATATTGATAACTTAGTTTAACGGAAAGAAGGCTTTTGGCAGATTTAGAGATAAACAGACTTTTAAATAAATTGGGTTTTATTGATCCATCTTTAGCCAACATATAGTGTCAATTCTTTAACAATTGCGACAGCATTGAAATTGTTGAATCGAATTTAATACATCTCAATGACATAATATACCTGTTACTTCAATTCAAAAATAAACAAAATTCATAAAATGTTTGGGTTAAATATAGAATTGTTGACGCCTCCGGCAAAGTTTCGACGGACGAAGAATTAGCCTTATTCAAATAATCGTAAAATGTAGCGCAGCACCTCTTCATGCAGCCAAATCAGTATTGCGCAAACCAGATTTGTCACATGAAATGATGTTGCACCACATTTCATGATTACGTAAATATGGCTAATTCTTTGTCCCTTGAAATTTTATCGGAGGTGATACCTTATTTAATTCATTTTATTTTTTTTTAAAAAAAAATTACTTTATTTTGTTTTTAACAACATACTTTTGACAAAAATAATTTATCGATTTGTTTATCTATTTGTCCAAAACTGAATCCGCTCGAGAAGGTTTCGAATTAGGTGACTCAGTANTAGTTTAACGGAAAGAAGGCTTTTGGCAGATTTAGAGATAAACAGACTTTTAAATAAATTGGGTTTTATTGATCCATCTTTAGCCAACATATGGTGTCAATTCTTTAACAATTGTGACAGCATTGAAATTGTTGAATCGAATTTAATACATCTCAATGACATAATATACCTGTTACTTCAATTCAAAAATAAACAAATTTCATAAAATGTTTGGGTTAAATATAGAATTGGTGACGCCTCCGGCAAAGTTTCGACGGACAAAGAATTAGCCTTATTCAAATAATCGTAAAATGTAGCGCAGCACCTCTTCATGTAGCCAAATCAGTATTGCGCAAACCAGATTTGTCACATGAAATGATGTTGCGCCACATTTCGTGATTACGTAAATACGGCTAATTCTTCGTCCCTTGAAATTTTATCGGAGGTGATACCTTATTTAATTCATTTTATTTTTTTTTAAAAAAAAAATTACTTTATTTTGTTTTTAACAACATACTTTTGACAAAAATAATTTATTGATTTGTTTATCTATTTGTCCAAAACTGAATCCGCTCGAGAAGGTTTCGAATTAGGTGACTCAGTAAACCAAATTGACACAAAAAATGAATCAAAAAATGAATCGGCAATTGAACCCCTTAAAGTACCAAAAACTGTAAAGAATCTTAAAGATATAAAGAAGAGAAAAGCTTTGGCAAATTTAGAGATAAATAGTTTAGCGAAATTGAAAGCATTATATTTATCATTAGCTGAAAACTGCTGTAAATTCTTTAACAAGTGAAATTGAAATTATTGAATCAAATATATCTATTCATAAAGCAAAGTTTAATTCTTACTTGTTCAATTCACTGATGAATATACTTGTTGGCAAAAATATTGGGATTTGGGATTATTTAGGGATTGAAATTTGGGATTGGGATTTGGAACAATTTTATTATGTTTGTGATTTGACAAGTATTATTGACAAATTTGCATGACAAATCACTTGAAATCTTGAGTTAGGCGTTTTGTAAAATGTAAAAAATTTTATTAGCTAATCAAATTTAAAAATATCCATTACACTTATAAAAATTTTTTTAATAAAAAATTATCGTTATTTACAAAATACAGTATATCGAAAGATAAAAAAAGGAAAAATAATAAAACTAACAAGTATGACCTAATTTTCAATTACTATTAACCAACTAATTAATAATAAATTTAATGTCAAAACTAATTAGTAATTAAAAAACTATTAAACTCTCAAGAGAATGCATACTTTTAGAATTAACAAACGTATAAGTATTTGTTAAAATAAAATATCTAATATATGTTGCAGATTCACGATAAACCCCCTTTTCAATGTAATTCCAATAAAAAAATCTATCTGAATAATACATTATATATTCTATTTTATCGGCTTCAATAATTTTCTCGTAACGGTCGAAAAAAGTAACATTTTAAAACTTCACAAATCTATTTTTCGAATAACTAATAATCTTTGCATACTCCGCTTTGATAGAAAATTCGCTATCATACAAATATAAGTAAAATTCGACTGGAGTATCATTGATAAGTTGAAAATATACATTTAAATTTTTTTCGTTAGGAATTGTTAAATAAAAGGGTGCAATTATTTCATAATTTTGAATGATAGAAGTCTCTTGAATTTTAAAATCTTCGTAATATTCTGAAACCATTTTTTTTTTAAAAACTTTCTTTATGGATCAAATTCTTTTTATTACGCATAACTTAATCACGTGCAGAATTAAAATTTCCAATACTCTGTATAAATCTTAAATTATATTCTTTTCTCTTTTTTTTTTAATTAAGCCACAGCATACAAATCACTTTCATTTTAAAATATTTATTTGTTACTATCTTAACTTCTTTCAGCTTTAGAGTTTAACTATTTTTGATTGGTTTATTAGTGGGTAAAATTTTAATATGCAAAAATTAGCTATTTTTGAAAATAATTAATATTCAGAGAATCGTATTTTTTTCTTGATTGTTATTTCTTATAATTTTCTTATAATTGTGAAATAAAGTGATCTAAGATTTTCCATAAATTGAAATTATTAAGTCTACGCATCAAGGAATTAAAAAAGAAACTAATATATAGTTACTTAAGAATGGAACGGATTAATTGATTACCAAATAAAGGTATTTGAGATGAATGATCGAAAGAATGACGGCAACGAAACCTTTGAAAAGAAAATTGGCTGTAATAATCATTTTCATCTAAAATATAGTTAAAGCAATGTTCGCTTTCATTATGAATGAGTATATTTTTACTCCCCTATATAATTATTAGTGATGTACAAGAATCGATTTATTTTGCAAAATAAAGATATTTGTTTTAAAACATAATTGTTGTAACGGAACTTCTAATTAAACTAAATTTTTCTTTAAATTTTTCTCGATTTAAAAAATCCAAAATTTCTTTCACAGAAAATCATATTCATTTTTAGATGATTTTGTTTCACGTTTTTCATTATTTTTTGCGAATTTCTTCAATTAATTTCAAGAATTTTTGAAGCTTTTCTTTTTCCTTTTCTTCATCTTTTTCTAAAACTTCATCCTTTATCGTTCTTAAAACATAAGTAAAATGATTACTTTGTTGAAAGTATTGTAATTTATAAAATTATATAAACGAATAAATGTAATTATTATATTTTTTCACATCTTTATACCTTTTAATTATTGGGTTGACATTATTCTTTTTGTTTTTATCTTCATTTTTGCATTCACTACTGCGAATTTTTTCAATAATTTTTAAGGACTCTTTAAGAATTGCTTCTTTTGACATTGCTTTATTCTTAAAATAAGAATAAAAGATTCCTTTGTTAATTTAAGTACAGTATTTATATTTAACTAAACAAAAGTGATTTTGGAGAATAAATTTATTTTGTTTGTTAATATACTAATGTTAATTAAATTATTTTATTGTATGAAGTTGAAGACTTAAATCAATTGAAATTATATAATTTTGGTATGATCTCATGTATTTAAATAATCCATTTTGAATGTAAACATTTGTTATGTAGCTCAATTTAATTATGTTAAACATAGAAAATAATGTTTAATTATTTAATTTTTTGCATCTAAAATATTTAATTAAATTATTTAAATTATTTAAAGACGATGAGCTTTAAGAAGTTGATCTAAACATTTTCTAGCAATAAAGAGAGGTTATTAATTTACAATAAAACCAATTTAATTGCTTTTTTTTGAAGTTAACAACTTAATGAAATATTAGCAGATTACGCTAAGCAAGTTCAAGTTCATAGTGCTGTTTCCTTTGAATTAAATTCGTTGATTAATTACAAATATATGAATTGGTAGAGTCTTGTGCGAATTTGGGTAATATAATTACTAATATCAACATTTTTATCACTCGAATCATTTATACTAAATCTCATTCTGTTTTATGAATCTCAATAGTTAAATACGTCATATTTAAATAATGATAAATATTTCAACGCTTCGTAATGCTCTGAATTCCATTCTTAAGCTTTATGATGAATAAAATTGAAACGGTGATATAACAATTTGATATCGTTAAATTGCAGTTAAATTGATCTAGAATGCTACTGAAAGAAATGTTTCTTCTGTAACATTTAATGGAGAAACTGCAGTGATTATAAAAGGAGAAACTTATAGAAAATTAATGGAAAAGGTAATTTTAATATTTTTAGTTGCTAAAATTATAATATAATATCTAGATAACAGGCAATGAAGAAGCGTCAAATATAGATAATGAAACGAATGTATCTAATGTTCACAAAAGCACCACCCAGGTTATAGAAGTCTATGACAGTGAGAAATTTAATGAGATAATGAAGGTTTGAACAATTCTCGTTGGATTAGATTTTTTTATTAGTTAGTCGAATCGATTATTCAATAATTAAAAATTAATATGCAAATTTAATTGGTAGTGCGCTTCAGAATATATGATACATGATCATATGATTACGCGGTCCTATGGGTCTGCTAAATCATGTGATCTTATTGGTTTTAAATACTTTAAATAACGATGTTAACAAATTTCTTATTTTATTGAGTACAATTGAGTTAATTATAAAAGTAAAATCCTTTTTATCAATTACGTATAAGCATGAACTAACGCGGATGTAATTTCAAATTTTGGCTTTACGTGGTAATTCGTGTCATTACGCTCCTGTGCTTGTATGAATATCGATCGATATTTTGAAAAATACCTGTTCTAACATAATTTAATTTACTGGTATTACCAATAGTTTTATAAAATTATCCGAATTCTTACAACACAAATAACTAATATATATATATATTGGGGTTTTTATTGTCATTTCAATATAATATTTAATTTTATTTTTAATATTGAAACATTTAATAAAATTATTTTTTATAAAATTGTTGCTTTCAATTGGAAGCATATCGAGCATCATATGAAGCAATTTAATTGTTGTAATGTTATGAGTAATTTAATTCACAAAGTATCTTAGCTTTTTTAATTGATAAGAATTAAAATTATTTAAATTTTAGAAACTTGAACAATTTAAGTTTACATCAAATTATTGGCACTTGTATAATGATGATAGTAATGATAATGTTCTTACAAACACTTAAAACATTTAAATTAAATAATGATCTATGTTGTTCTCTTATGTCACTCATTTTCGTTTGAATTTTTTTAAAATAATGGGGTTTTTTCTTTCTAAATAAATAAAAATTTCGACAACGTAAAAATAGAATTTCAATCGAAAAATTTTAAATTACTTTAATTAAAAAATTTTATATTTATATTAAGTTTGTAATTGATTCACCAAGAAATTATCTTTAAACAATTTGAGTTAGATTTGCTGTCAAAAGTATTGTAAATTTAATTAAACAAAAATTTAATTGAATTTTCTATTAAAAAAATTTAGTTCAAATGTAATAAAATGTCTTTGATTAAATTTGTAAAAAAAATTTAAAAAAACGAAATAATAAAGTTTGTAATGAAACAACAGAGGAATGGTCCACTTGGACAATCTCCTTAATAAATGAAAATAAATTTTATATTGATTCATCATATTAAGAAATTGACCAAGAGAATCATTCATTAATTGACAAGTTTAAATTTAAAAATATAACATATTTAATTAGTTATGAATTATTTAAAAAGTATTTAATTGAAAATCGTATTATTGAAGCAAATTTCAAGATTAATGAAACTACAGAAAATAAAAGATTAATAACGATATTAAAATTTTTAGAAGCACATATATGTTCGTATTTTTATATGTTTAATGGAGGGTATAAATATACTATATTAAATAATACACATGATTTACACGAATGGCGAAAACAAGGTTATGAAGATGATTTTGAGTGGGGGTTAGAAATTAGAAAATTATTTTTTTTTTATAGAATATAATATAGAGCTAATATAAGGTCCCGATTTTAGCTTTCGTGAGGTTTTCGGGTGTTCTGAACATTTTTACTTAGAGTACCTGATTCTGTTTACTTAGTACGTTTTTGAGATATAGCAACACCGGTGATGATCATCAGTGGTGATAAATAGCAAAATTCTTTTATAAATACGTGTAAGTTCTACTAATCAAATAATTTAAAATCCCAAAAAAATGTCATTATACAATTTACAAGAAATATTTGAATCAAAAATTAAAATCGGCTATTATTTTGATGGTTCTGAATATGAAAAATACAGAATCACCAAGATTATAAATATCGATTCAGATAATAATTTCGTAAAGGTTTTAGTTGTGAATGAATCTAAAAAAAGTAAATAAATTGAAAGAGTGATATGATATCTTGGTTACACTACAAATGGTAATCATCATGAAGGTAATGTTTTTGGAGAAGGTTGTGAAGGATATTATAGAGTTTACCAAGAAGAATTTATTCAAGTATCAAAATGGTATTTTGGAAAGAAACATAGAGGAAAAATTAAAAATCAAATTCGTTATGTTGAAGATCTTGATGGAAAACTCTATCTTCAAGTACAACTTCCTCAAAATCAAATCATGATCACAGATCTAAAATATTATGGACTTGTAAAAGATCATATTTGGCATGTTCATAAAAACAATTATAGATTTTATGCAAGAACACATTTAGAAGGAACAACAAAATGTTTTCACCAATTAATTAATCCTGATTGGTCTATGACAGATCATATTAACAGAAACGGACTTGATAATCGAGAAAAAAATTTACGAAAAACTATATATAGACAAAGTGCTTTAAATAAAAAATTACGTAAAAATAACAAATCAGGTTATAATGGAATTTATTTTCATTCCAAACAAAATGCTTGGGTTTTTCAATGGGAAGAAAATAAAAAACATAAATCAAAAAAATTTCTTATTACTAAAGAAAAATCTAGCGAACAAGTTAAACAATTAGCAATTAATTATAAATTAAAACATGATAAAATTACTAGTAATAGAAATAGTTATTCTTGTAATCAAGATTAAATCTGTAATTGAGAATAAATTTATAACATTTAATAAAATCTTTTATTTTAAATTTTTGCTTGTTTTTATTCTTGTTGTTTTAAAGCAACAGTAAGATATTTTGTATGTTGGCCTTCTGCTATTAGTTTTTTTGTATTTTTGTTATATATTTTTACATCAGCATATGCTATAGCTTTACCAAATTTTACACATTTTGCATTTATTAATAAAACATCTCCTTCTTTTGCAGGATTTATAAATTAAGTATTAATATTTGTACTAACACCAGAAGAATAATTCTATCCTTTTGAAGCTATAGTTAAAGATCCACATACATCAATTAATGTCATAAGCATCAAACTATGAATTTTTTTTAGATAGTTCAAATAATTTGATTGGATAGTCATCTCACTGTTTACAATACTGTTAGATGTATTTGTTATTTTCATCTATGTAAAAGATAATTATTAATAAAATATAAATTAAATATAATATT